>PVIH01027997.1:0-15929 GCA_004025045.1 Sigmodon hispidus | reverse complement strand
AAAAAAAAAAATTCAGAGGGAAAGATGAACACAAAGAAAATATAGGTGTAGCAATCTTATTTGTATGTCTACCCTTGATAAGCCATGCTTATCATTCTTATCCTCTATATAGTTATTGTTAACTCTTCCACATTTTAAATTCTTTTTACTGTGTGTTTTTTTTTTTTTTTTAATAAATACAAAATAAAGGAAAAAAAAAAAAAAAAGAAACATTCCCCTAAGATCAGGCTGTAAGCAAGTCTGTTAGGTATTTTCCTAATTGGTGACTGATTGGGCACCAGCCTTGGGCTGGTGGTCCTGGGGTTGAGAAGAAAGCAATTTGAGCAAACCATGTTAAGCAAGCCAATAAGCAGCACCCTTCAATGGACTCTGTATCAGCTTCTGCCTCTAGGTTCCTGCCCTGTTTGAGTTCCTGCCCTACTGCTTTTGAGAATGAACTGCTATATGAAATGGTGAGGGAAACAAACACTTTTTTCTCAAGCTGGCGGTGGTGTTTCATCACAGCAATTGTGACTCTGACTAAGATACTCCCTTAGACTTACTTTTTGCTTCAATACTTCTTCTTTGTTTTTCTAACTTAGCCACTAAATCAAAAATATTTACCAACAGTTCACTATGTACTCTTTCCATTATAAACACCGAAATACCTCTGAAAATTAAATTATTGATATACTAGAAATTATTAATTGAAAATTAATATTTAATAAATGCCACACTGTGAGGATACCAAGAAAATAAAACACATATAACTCTCAGAAAATATGTTTAAGAATTGTTTACTGAGAACATAAAAATATTGATGAAATGAATCAAAGAAGGCTTAAATGAGTGGGGCATATATTTTATGGATCAGTAAATCAAATTTATTTCAGATCATAATTCTACCAAGATTTATCCATAAGGCAAATATGATACAATTGTTGTTTTATTAAATTAACAAGATAATCTTGAAATTTATATGACATTATAATAGACAATGATTTTCCAAAAAGAATATGGTTGGAAGTCAAGGGGAATAAGTCCACATGGGAATGTGCAATGTCAAGCAGACCATGCAAATATACCGTCTCTCCTCTCCCTGCCTCAAAAGACTCAGGAACCATTGTAGAAGAGCAGACAGGAATAATCTCAGAGCCAGTGGTCAGAGAGGACAGGAATGAAGCAGTATTGATTTAGTTAGGGCCACTATTGTCCTTTGAGGGAAACCAAGGCAGGAACTCAAACTGGGTGGGAATCTGGGATCAGGAGCTGATGCTATGGAGTTTATTCATTTGCTTTTCTATTTGGTTTTGAGAGAAAAAAACATTATGATGGATGTGTAGGGAGGTGGGGAGTACTTGGGAATAACTGGAGGAGAAAAAAGAATATGATCAAAATATATTAACAAAGAAATAAAGATAAATATTAAATAAAGATTCTCCATGAGTAGTAGTTAGAGAAAATGCAGATACATCTCTCATGGGATCTAACTACTTGCATTTTAGATTGGCTAGAGTTAAAACAAACAATTTTTAGTCTTTGTGAGGATATAGAGCAATTGTCTGGTAGTGGTGGTGGGAAGGTGCAATGCAGGAGCCATTTTAAACGTTTCAGAGTCACACTGCAACTTCCCTGATGACATATTTAATATTTACTCCTTTTTTCTTTTAAATTTTGTTTTATTTGTGTGTGTGTGTGTGTGTGTGTGTGTGTGTGTGGTGTGTGTGTTGTATGTATGTATGTGTGATGTGTGTGTGTTGTATGTGTGATGTGTGTGTGTTGTATGTGTGTATATGTGTGTATGTAGGAGTGGAGAGCAGAAGCAAAAGGACAGGGAAATGAATGGGATCAAGATTCATGATGTAAAAAACATATAGAATAAATAAAAAGAAAGTAAAAATAAAAACATTTGAGAGTTTCCAATGAGGTACAGCACATACAAATGCACATAGTTGTGTATTGTGATTCTGTTTATGTAATATTCTAGAAAAAGTAAAATAATAAGAATAGAAAAAACTTATTGTTGCCAGAGTGTGGCAATAAGAGAGGATTTTATTCCTATTTTTTTCAGTGAAACATAAAAATATTTTTTTGAAGAAAAGAACTATTCTATATTTTGATTATAGTGATGGCTACATGACCACATAAACTTGTGAAAATTTTTAGCAGCAGTTTTCCTTGTGTAAATTATTATAAACTTAATGTAAAACAATGATAACAATTAAGTTATAGAGATAGGAATATCCAATTACATAGATAAATGCTTTTTTGGCCTGTTTTAAAACTTTTTAGTGGATGCAGCAAGTAATTATAATAAGGTTTTATAATCTTTCAGACTTCACTTAAAAGAGTTACTGTCTATTCTAAAGAAACGACTCCTTGGTTAAGAGCACTTCTGGTTCTTCCTGAAGACCCAAATTGTGTCCATAGCATCTGAGTTAAACCCATCATAACTGTGACTTCAGTTTCAGGATATCTACTGCCCTCTTCTGGACTCTGTGGGTACCTGCACACATGTGGCATTTGCTCATGCAGACACATACACATAATAAATTTACACACTGGAGTATTATTCAGCTCTTAGAGAAAATGATATCATAAAATCTCCAGATAAATGAATGGAACTGGAAAAAAAATCATAGACCCAGAAAGACAAACATGATATGTACTCATTTATAAGTGGATATTAGCTATTCAGTAATGGATAATCATACTGGGATTTACAGACCCAATGAGGGTAAGGGACAAGAAGGGCTCTAGGAGATATGCATGGATCTCCCTGGGAAGAGGAAATAGAAAAGATTTTGTGAGTGGACTGTTGGCACATGCACATGGGAACGGGGGGATTGAGTGGGAAAAGGAAAGATAACTGGAATGGGGGTACTTAGGAAACCTAGTGAGTAGAAACTTCCTGAGACCTGCGAGGGTGACCGTAGTGAGGACTCCTGGTAATGGAGGATATATCTTCTGTAATCAGACAGATATAGCTTCAAGTACAGGAACTAGGACACCAACCAGCTAGAAAACCTTTGATCCACACTTGTTCTACCTACAAAATATGCAGGAGTGTCTTGATATTAGGATGAGGAAACTGGACATACTGAGCTGATCCACCCTAGGTCTTCTTGCTTTTTCTGGGGGAGGGGATGGGGATGGGGAGGAGGGCAGGAAGGCTGAACAGGAGGGATTGGGAGGGGTAAGGAAGTTGGAGCAAGGGGATACATGGATAAAAAGACTTTATTTCATAAATAAAAAGAAAGAATTAAAAAAATATACTGGGGCAATGGTGGCTCAGAGCTTGTGGGAGTGGCCAACCAATGACTGGTCCCTCTTCAGGCCCAAAATATAAGAGAGATGCCATGCCCCACACTTTCTGGATTGTGGTGGAATGTTCTATATGATGTAAATAAAGAACTGTTTTGGCCTATGTAGAGCACTGTAGAAGTGGGTGGGGAATCAGAGTGCAGGCACTAGGAAAAGGATGGAGTTAGGTCAGTCTCCATCAGACCTCCAAGAGGAACAGACATGTAAGATGTACCGGCCAGCCACGGGCTGAGCCACGTGGTGGGCAGATTAATAGAAATGGGTTGAATTAAGATGGAAGAGCTAGCTAGTAATGTGCTTAAGATATGGGCCAAACAGTGTAAAGGATACAAGCGTGTGATTCATTTCTTTGGGGGACAAAAGCCACGGGCGTGGGTGCCAGGTCACAAGCCTTCCCGGACCCAAAACGGCCCAGGGAAACTTACAACACTGGATGGCTAGGAACAGGAAGCTGAAAATGATAAAAATAAGTCTAAAAAATTATAATATGGGGCTGGAGATGTGATTTAGATGTTTTAGGGCAGCACTTGCTCTTCCCAAGGCCACAGAATTTATTCCCAGCACCTATGTGGTGGCAAATAATCATCTGTAATTCCAGTTCCAGACATGTCTTCTTCTGGTCTCTACAGGCACCAGGCACACAAGTAGTGCACAGACTTCCATGCAGGCAAAATACTATCTTAGTTTGTGTTTCTATTGCTGTGAAGAGACACCACAACCATAGCATCATTTTTAATTTTTAGTTTTTATTTAAAATGTTTTTTACATGTCTCCCAGGCCTCCCTCAGCCTCCCCCAACTCCTATCCCCTCATCCATTTTCCCAGGAGGGCAAGGAATCCCAAGGTGAGTCCGTTTAGACTGGCATATCAACTCAAGGTAGGTCCGAGTCCTTCATCCTAGTATCAAGGTTGGGTTAGGTGTCCCTTTGTAGGGAATGGGCTCTGAGATGTCAGTTCATACATCAAGAATATACTCTGATCCTACTGCGAGAGGCTCCACAAACTGCCCAGGCTGTTTGACTGTCGTCTTCCTTTGGAGGGTTTAATTCCTTTGACCATAGCAACTCTTATAAAGAAAAATATTTAATTGGGGTAGCTTACAGTTCAGAAGTTTGGTCCATTATTATCATGGTGGAAAATGGCAGCATGTAGGAAAACATAGTGACAGAGAAGGAACTGAGAGTTCTACATATTGATCTGTAGGCAACAGGAAGTGAACTGCCTCACTGGGTATAGCTTGAGAAGAAGAAATTTCAGTGACCCCCACAGTGACACACTTCCTCCAACAAGGCCACACCTACTCTAACAAGATTACACATCCTAATAGTGCCACTTCCTTTGGGGGCCAGTATCTTTCAAACCACTATATTTCACTGTCTGTTCCTCAAAAGTTTATAACCATATCATAATGCAAAAATGCATTCACTCCAACGTGAAAAGTCTCCATAATCTATCATAGTCTCAAACTTATTGAAAAGTCTAAAGCTCTATCTCTTCTGAGATTCATGTAATGTCTTAAGTGTAATCCCCTCTAAAATAAAAATTAAAAATAACAGACCTCATACTTTCAACATATAATAGCAAAGGCTATACATTATCATTCCAAAATATAGGGAAGGGAGCATAGTTAGAAAATACTGGCCCAAAGCAAGGCTGAAAACCAGCTGGGCCAACTCCATACTCTACATCTTCACATCTGATATTAAAGGGCTCCTCAGATCTTCAACTCCTTTCAGCTTCTTGACTGCAACATACTTCTTTCCCTTGGGCTGGTTCCATCTACTGTTAGCAGTTTTCCTTGGCAGATAACTCATGGATCTGATATCTCCAATCTTGTGGGCTCCACGGAGATCCAGGTTTCACCTTCACAACTTCATGCAATGATCTCTGTAGACCTCAATTCAGGGACACTCCTGACATACGCCTGGACTCAGTGGCTTTCCTTAATCACATAGGAATATTCTATAAACTCTTCTTTGTATCCCTGACTGTAAAATCAACACCACATGACTGAAGCTGCTGAAGTTCTACTGTGTGCTGGGGCTGGAACATGGCCCCTTCATTCAATCTCATTTTTACCAGCTCTGTTTTCCATGTTTTCCTTCACTGACTAAGCTTTGCTATTCTGAAATTTGCACTGTAGATCAGGCTGGCCTCAAACTTAGAGATCAGCCTTCCTTGGCTTTTGGAGGGCTAAGACTAAAGGCTTGTGACAGAACACTGGGTTCTAAGCTTTTCTCTAATTTCTTTTCACAAGTTGGAAATTTAGCTGGGTGAAATCTTGCCCTGAGATCACCACTTTATTTTAGTTCTCAATCTATTTATCTTTTTGAAAACAAAATTTAGCTTCAATCTACTTCCTGGTCCTTTTCTCCTCAAATTGTACATTTTGTATTTTTCTTTTATTTTTGCTTCTACAGAAGCAAGCTTGCTTCTTTCCATTATCAAATTTCATTAGAGTTACCACTAGTAGCCACACAACAGAGTCTATACTATTTTGAATTTTCACTGCCAACAGAATTAATCCAGAACTCTTCACTTTAGCATCAGGCAGAATCTTTGGACAAGGGCAAAAAGCAGTCATAGTTTTCACCAAAACATCACAAGAATGATCTCTGTGCAACATACTAAAATTATTCTCCTCTGAATTCTCTTGAGCCAGGCCCCCACAGGTCATCAAATCATACTCAACACCACACTCTTCCATGCTTCTACTAGTATGGCCCATTAAACAGCATTTAAAGCATTAAACTTCTTTTCTAATCCATAACCTCAAAGTTCATATTTCTTCAAACAAAAACATGGTCAGGTCTATCATAGTCATACATTACTCCTAGTACCAACTCCTATCTTAAGGTTTCTATTGCTGTGAAGAGACACCATGATCATGACAACTTTTATAAAAAATATTTAATTGGGATGGCTTATAGTTAAGAATTTCAGTGTAGTGGGGTTATGTTCTATTACATTGCAAATAATTGTCTCTTCTACTAGTTTAATTAAAAAAAAAAACAAACACTGATTGGCCGAAGGCAGACAGGATGTATGGGTGGGGCTAGAAGACAACCATGCTGTTCTGAGAAAAGGTACCAAGCCATATGGCTAAACAAAGTAAGAATCATGGGTTAGTTTAAGAATTATAAGCCTCTGGTCCAGATCTTGGGGCTAGTCTGGGCCAGAAACTCATTATTACAGTTAAGTTCATTATTATCCCAGTGGAATATGGTGGTGTGCAGGGGACATGGTACTGGAGAAGGAGCTGAGAATTCTACATCTTGACCCTCAGGCAACTGGAGGTGAACTGTCACACTGTGTGTAGTTTGAGCAAAGGAAACCTTAAAGTCCATCCCCCTAATGACATACTTCCTCCAATAATGCCACACCCACTCCAACAAACCCACACCTCCTAATAGTGCCACTCTTTTTGGGGGTCATTTTTTTTTAAACCACCACACTTTTATACTCATTAAAAAAAAAAAAAACAAATACTGCCTGAAACACAAAGTTCTGGTGTTCATTTATTTTAGATGGCATGACTCAAAACAATGTTTCTATAGCACAGGTGTTGCCTGGGAGCTACATGAAATTTTAGGGCTGCACTGATGGGTGAGAAACTTTGTCGATAAAGCTAACTATTGTGATTTAACTTGTCAGTATGGTGTTTCAGAGAGACAGTGATGTTCAAGAACAAGGTTTTGGTTCTTTTGCTCACTGTAGAATGGACTGAAGGGGAACAAAATTGCTCTTGAATCTTAGATCTGAGAGTATTTACTCTTTTAAGGTTTAATTTTCTTCCTTTATAAGATGAAGATTTTAATATATACTTTGTAAGATTATTTTTTAAGGTGTAGATGAAATAATGGTGTTAAGATGCTTAACACAATATGAAGTTCTTCAAGTGTCCAATGAAAGGTAACTAGTTGTAATATTATCTTATTATTGTCTTGCTTTTGCTTTTTTAAATGTATGTATAATCAAACTTATCTTTGGCAGAGACTTCAAACATGTCTGACCATCACTCCTGCACCCATATAATTAAAGAGCTCAAAATTCATGATAAGCTTACCTTTTCTAGTACTTTCCCATGGACTTCCTATGTTTGTTTTGCCTTTTCTTTGACAAAACAGTGTTGGAGGAGAGGTACTGTAGATGTTGTTTTGGAGACAGAATGCACTTCTATTTTGTAGGAAGAGTGTTTCTGTTTGTTTATAATTCAGTTAAACATTACTTGACCTTTGTAAGAATGGAATTAAAATCAGCTTAGTTATAAACAATTGGATAACCTGTTTGGCAAGCAGAATATTTGGAAGCCATACAGGAATATGAAGCTTTTTGCTTAATTCACAATCTCTTTAAAAACTCTTGTTCAAAATATAGTGTGTATAGTGTATATATAGGAATGTGTATATGTACATTTAGATGCATGCATATGTGTGTATTGAAGGGAGGAGTTGATTAAAAAAGAGAGAAGATATAGGGAAAAGAAAGTATAAGCTTTAAAAATAAATTCCCTAGAAGTGCTCTCCCAATATAGGAAACATAAGAAACTAATAGTTTTGTGCTACTTTACCAAGTTGAAAGCTATGACTTCTTGGGAAAATGCCCTTTTTCCTTTTGCTGCCAGAGTGGGGAGGTCCTTAATAACATTCATTGTTTTCTATTTCCTGTGAGTGGCAAGTACTAGCTTAATTATTCATATGACTTAATAATGCAAGTACCTCTCCAAGAGGAAGCCCTGTTGAGATATTTTAGCATGTCTCTTTTACTTGGTATTCAGGGGATCTATTACTTCTTCCGTGATTAAAAAGGTAGAGAAAGGGTAAACTTATTTCTTGTTTTTGATATTGTTTACTTCCATTTCAAATTCAACTGAATTTAAAAACAGTAGAATCTTTTTCATTGATGACTTAATCTAAATTCTACCTTGACTGCTTTTTCTTGCCTGGCAGCTACTCTGATTACAAGTGATCCTCATGAAGCCTTTCCTAGTTAAAAAAATATTAGTAAAGTGTAAGATCTTGAGTAGAATTTATTTTTTGAGAGGGCAGTTGCCTTTTATATAAATAGAAGGTATTTTTCATTCTTCAGGAATAACAAAACAAATCACACCAAGGAAATGGCTATTTCTCCAACTTTCTTCTTTTAGGTTTTATTGTCAATTTTTATACAAACTAGAGTCACCTGAGAAGAAGTGTCATGATCAGATTGGCTTGGGTCATTTCTGCATGGAATCATCTTGATTGAAAGGACCCAGCTCATTGTGGACTGCACCATTCCTAGGCAGGTGGGCCTGGGATGTACGAGAAAGCTAGCTGAGTGTGAACCAGAGAGCAAGTCACTAAGCAGCATCCCCATGCTTTCTACTTTAGATCCTGCTTGATCACCTGCTCTGACTTACCTTGATACTGGATCATGACCTGGAAGTATAAGATGAAATGAAATATCCTTATTCCTTCCCAAGCCACTTTTGATCAGCAACAGACATCAAGCTAGAACACCTCCTGGCCCACATGTGGGGTAAGTTGTGTAATTAGTATCTTCAATGTCTTTGCTCATTTCTATGTCATTGAGATTGGCAATGTTGTGTTATTGAGGTATTTCACCTAGCTGAGAACCAGTTTGGGAAATTTAATTTAGGAGCTTTGTGAGAGATGCTTGCCTGGAAAGACACCTCAATGGGTAAAGTAGCCCCCTACACAAGTACAAGGCTGGAAATTAAAATTGGTACTGACCTGAAAAATTCATCACTAGTGGCTAGCCTTTTCTTTTTTTCTTCAAAGAGATTTTACTTTTAGGGTATATGTGTATGTATATGTATGTGCCTCTCCCATCCTCTCCTGTCTCTGTATATGTGTGTATGTATGCTTGGAAGCCACATGCCCATAACAGCCAGAACATGGCATCAGATCCCTTGCAGCTGGAGTGACTGATGTTTTGAGCCACCCATTGTGGGTGCTTAGAATTGAACTTGGGTCCTCTAGTGGACAAGCAGCATGTGCTGTAACAGTTGAGCTATCCTTTCAGTCACATGCTCTGGTTTCTGAGAAAGGTTGTCCTATTGAGCTGCACACTCACTGTTTCTTCACTTCACCGTTCTTGGTTGTGTGCACAAATAAAGGGAAAAAAAAGGGAAAGGTCATTCTTGTTTCTTCTAAAAACATGTATCTTACCATGAAGTCCTTCTCCCCATGATTTAATTATTTACAAAGGTGCCCTGTTCAATTACTCATCACATAATGAGGCTTCATTTTATGAAATTTAATGGGACAAAATTCAGTCCAGTGCAGGTTGCTTCCCATTTGCAGCTACTACAAATAAGAGAACCTCAAATATCTGTATAGAAGTCATTGTTGGAATATAATTTACTTTGTTTTGCATAAATATCTAGAACTTGATAATTCCTCTGATAAATATGTGTTTAACAATTTGAAGGCTACTGAACAGATTTCTAAATGTCCTATTTGCATTATGAGTGTGCATTTTAGTTTTGAGACATCCTTCATAATGCTTGATATGGTCAGCTTTTAAAATGATAATATATTGTGGGTTTAATTTGCATTTCCCTAATGACTAATGATGTACATATATTCACCGATTCTCCATTTGTGTATTTCCCTTGGTGAAATGCTTGTTCAAATATTTTGTTCATTAGGTTGTGTTGTAGAATATTATTTTAAGATGTGTTACTTTTGCTTAGGCTGTGGAGCATTTGTTTAATGATGTAAAGATGTATTGCTTTTGCTTATGCAGCATTTGTTTAACTCAGTGAAGCTGTGTTACTTGCTTCTTTAACACACCTGATGGTCTAGTAAAGAGCTGAATGACTAATAGTTAGGCAGGAGAGAGAAATAGGCATGGCTTGCAATCAGAGAGTATAAATAGAACGAGAAATCTGGGAGGAGAAAAAGAAATTGCCAGAGAAGGAGGAAGACTCCAGTGGATAGCCACTCAGCTACACAGCAAGCCAAGGAGTAAGAAACAAAAAAAGGTATAAAGGAATAGAAGAGGTTAAAAGCCCAAAGGTTTAAGGGTTATGAAATAAGTTAAGAAAAGCTGGTTAGAAATAAGACAAGCCAAAGTCAGACATTTATATCTAAGAACACACCTCCATTTTTTATTTATTTGGGAGCTATGTAGTCACCCCTCAAAAAAGTAAAAAGCAAAACCAAAACAATAACAAGGTTGCTTATTTCTTATTGTTGGGTTTTAAAAATGCTTTGTACATGTCTCTGAATGTATGCTTATTTTTTTCTGGTATAAAACTTTTCATTAAATTTGTGACTTCCAAATGTTTTTCTCCTATTGTTTCACTTGTATTTAATCTCTTTTCTAATGTTTTTCAAATTTGAGGTCATCTAGTTTATTGTTTTTAAATAAACCATATCTTTCAATATCTGTGCTGCAAACCTTTGTCTGTTTGGGACTCACCAGGGATTTTCCTTATATTTTATTCCATAAATTTTTATATAATTTTTTTTATAATTACACACATGTACCACTTTCAAAAGTCTTGTTTTCTTTCCATGTGGATGCCCAGTAAGTACATCCACCAACCTTTGATGAGTACCTTGTTTTTCTCCACTACGTTGTCTCTTATCTTTTTGTTTCTGCTAGTAATACATAGTCTGGATTACTGAAGCTTTATAAAACTGGAACCCTTTAGCCCTCTGCTTTTATTCTCCTTTTCAAAGTTGTTTTGGCTTAGAGCAATGACTTTAAAGATAGATGGAAAAGAAAGCATTTAGCTTACTGCATTTGCTGACAGGAAATATTTTAAATCCAATTAAATTGGCATTTTTTTTTTCTGGGAACTTCATCTAGGTCACTGCCATGTAATAACTGAACAGAGAGTGCTTTATGGAAGTGGTATCTGTGATGAGAGCAGGCTGCTCTCTGGGTACTAGCCTACTCAAGGCTTCTTGAGGGAATGTATTGACATAGCCAAGGTTCAAATAGCATTATTCCTGAACCTCAATTTTCTGAATCATTTCTTGCCTCATGGTAGAGCGATGCAATGCTCACAGGCATTGCTTGCTGTGGCTTTTGATACCTTCACTGAAGCCGGTACCAAATCCTCAGTATCTATGCCTACTTTGTGGGATACTATTGTCTCATAATTGTGACATTGCTGAAAAAAAAATCACATCGCTGCAAGCAAAGAAACTCAAGCCCAGTCAATTCTGTCGCTACTAGGAGTACTAGGAGAAGGAGATAGAATCTTCCCAGGGCTTAGAGAGTAAAGGGGTCAGAGTTCTGCTGCTGAGTCTGAGAAGTACCCAGAGGGTTTTAAGAATCCCTTCAACAGCCAACTGGAGGAAGTTGGTCTGCCTAGGAGAAGCAGTCTCAGCCTCTAGATTTCTAGAAGAATATTCTTAAATGTGTTTTTCTATACCATTTGCAAGGAGTTCTCAGGGATCATTTTAAATGGTGGGTCCCGGAATATTCTAGGAAAGGCTGAAATTGTTTACAATGTCTAGACAGATGAGGGTATATGATATTGAGTGATGTTCTAAATATGGAGATATGCAAGTCAGAAACATGAATATATGGCAAGTGCATATGTGTCTGGTAGGAAAGACTGATGGATCAAGTATGTAGCCAGTAGATTTGAAATATTTGGTCAGAAAAAAATTATGCTTCTCATCACTTTTATCTAATACCATTGTGCCTTCATAAGCACATCCAAATTGATCTTTAAAAACACCTAATTCTGGTAGGAGCTGGAGATGCAGTGATAGTTAGTAGGTTTTGCACCTTGTTTTTGAAAAGCTTTCTGTATAATTTTGGTCCTTCACTTCCTCACGCAGCTGTATGGAACAAGTGGCTGAAGAATCACATATTTACTGTGGCCCACTGATTGGAGCTGTAGTTATCAGAGACCCAGCCAGAGAAAAGGCAGACATCCTTAGGGAAGACAAACCACATGCTTTGACAACCTCTTTTGATTTCTTTGTTCTTCTTCTGCTAATGGATTATCTGGAAGTTGATAGAAAAAAAATACCAGAAGTTAACATTACAGGCTGCTTAATGTCATTTTCTGAGAAATCTTTGCTCTGATTGTTGCTGATGCATTTTGTGACTCTGACTTTAATAAGCTGCCAGTTTCTCTCTCTAAGCAGGAAGGATGCAGCAAGCATGCAAGTTGAGGCAAGTAAATAAATGTAAAACTAAAATGCTCAACAGATAGGAGGCTAGTTGATTAACGTGCTTGTGGGTCAAAATTAGACTTTCTTGATCGGGAGAGAGCCATTTTTGAAGCTTTCCAGGGACTATCTAAAGGGCTTGGACTTATGGATGAAGAGTTACCACACTCTGTTGAATGCTGGTCCTCACATAGCTCAGGCAGGCCACTTATTCAAGGTCACTGGGATGGTGACTCACTCCTTCCTGTGTTCTCTACTCCCCTTCAAAATGTCAAATTTCAGAGAATCCATTTGGCTTAATCAAACCGTCCATAAAAAAAGCTAGTAATTTTCTCTTAAAATTCTAAATAGCAATATCATCAAATATTTTTCATAAAATAGAAAGTTTTTATTTTTTTTTTTTGTTTCCGTGCAGGTTATCATGCCAAGAGACTTTTTCCTTATCCTTGAGAGGAAAGTGATCTTTCAGATGGAGAAACACAACAGCTTGATCCAGGATGTGCTCAAAGTTTATGTAAAGTTCTAAACTACAGAGTACAGCCCCCATCTTGAAGGCTCAGTTCAAACAAACAAAACATGAATGAATGCAAATATATTATCTATTATTTAAATTAAAAGTTCTATATTTATTTATTGTCACAATGTATGACAGTATTAAGTTATTAAAGTGTCATTAGTTTCTCAGTATTTTTTAACTTTGATTGTTCTCTCATACATTATATTCTGACTTCAGCTGACCCTCTGTCCATTCTTTCCAGTTCCTCTCCCCACCTCCTCTCTCTTCCAGATCAACTACTCCTCTGTTTTTCATAAATAAGCAGGCTTCTCAGGGATGTCTACTGGACAACACGATCTAATAAGATACAATAAGACTGGGCACAAACCTTCATATCACAGCTGAATGAGGCAATACAGTAGGAGAAAAAGGGTCCTAAGTACAGGCAAAAGAGTCAGAGACATCCCCTATTTCCACCACTGGGAGTCCCATAAGAATACCAAGC
Organism: Sigmodon hispidus; assembly: GCA_004025045.1. NCBI lineage: Eukaryota > Metazoa > Chordata > Mammalia > Rodentia > Cricetidae > Sigmodon > Sigmodon hispidus. The sequence goes on along the minus strand of PVIH01027997.1, from coordinate 2,482 downwards.
TATACAACCATAAGGTCTATGCAGAGGATGTAGCTCAGGTCCATACAGAGTCTGTGTTTGTCACTTCAGTCTCTGTGAGTCCCTGTGAGCCTTGCTTAGTTGATTCTGTGGGCTGTGTTCTCATGCTCATGATGTCCTCAATCCCTCTGGCCATTAGAATCCTTATTCTCCCTCTTCTGCAGGGTTCTTCTGGCTCCACCTAGTGTTTGGCTATGGGTTTCTGCATCTGCTTCCATCACTTGATGGATGATGCCCCTCTGTTGACAGTTGGACTAGGCACTGATCTATGAGTACAACAGAATATCACTAGAAATCATTTTGTTGACTTCTTCTTCTTTGCTAGTCATGTTTGGTTCTAGCCTTGGTCTCTGTACTGTCCTGCCTCTGGTTCCTGGTTATCCAGGCAATGTTAGGCATGTGCTCTCTCTTGAGGTGTGGGCCTCAAGTTGGACCAGTCATGAGGTGGCTGTACCCACAGGTTCTGTGTCAGCATTGCCCCAGCACATCTTGCAGACAGGACAGATTATAGGTGGAAGGTTTTGTGCGTGGCTTGATGTCCCTGCCCCATTACTATCAGGCTTTCCAGGCTTTGTTTTCCATATTACAGTGAGACTACCCTAGGACCATTTTCATAGATTCCAGGGAGTTTCCACTGCACTGGGTTTCTACATCTCTTCTGCAGTGCTCTTCAATTCCAGTCATCTCTCCCAGTTCTTCCTCCCTTCATCCCTCTGCTCTGAACCCTCCTGCTCCTGTTCCCACCTGCCCCCAGTCCATCTGCAAAATCTATTCTATTTCCTCTTCCATGTTAGGTCCATAAGTAAAAGGGTTTTTTGTTTGTTTTTGTTTTATGTGTGCAAGTGTTTGTGTGCCATGTGTGTGCCTGGCTCTCTCAGAAGTCAGAAGACACTCGATTCCCTGGAGGAGTTACAGATATTTATGGGCCACCATGTAAATACTGGAAACCAAGCCAGGTCCTCTTTAGGCACAACACACTCTTCTGAGCTATCTCTCCAGCACCTAAATTGATTTTAAATAAACATACAAGATGACATATTTCTTTATATCATTTTCACACACATATATCCTGCTGTACTTTATTTTTATCTATTTTCTCCTCCCTACCTGCCATTTCCCCCATTTTCTTATTGGTGGGTCTTTCCCCCCACCCCCAAGTCCCCTATTTCTGATGACCAACTTATTCTCATCACTGTTTAGCTTTGGTGTCTATGAACTTGCTTTTCTAAAGAGGGGATTGATTGAAGCTTAGAGCTGTGAAATACCTTAGCTCAAGGTCCACTGTTCACTGCCGTGTGAAGGGAACCTCAGACCTGTGACTGACTGCACTGCACGTAGGTCTTTCCTGGTTATGCAGAAGTCCGCTAAGTTTTAGGAGCTTTAAGTGGGGCAAAGTCAATGTGAAAGCACTGCTGATTTCACTGAATGCCTCTGCTGGGTATTCCCTGGGACATTTTAAAGTATCCATCATCCAGATTGGCATAGCCCTGACAGTTACCGAGTCTTTTAACTAAGTAAGGTCATATATTTCCAAGAGAATATCTATGGCTTCTTCATTCTTGATTCCAAGGGCTAATATATTCATCATATTTAATTTATTAAAGTCAGTCCAGATGCCACAAATAATGTACAGGGAATATAAATAGAATACACTGATGTATATTTTTTCCTTCAATTACTGGCATATAAAACCCAACTGCAGATCATCTTATATTATGTATAATATCTATTTTTCTTTGTTTATGTTTAATATAGTTAAAAGCGTTAAATAGTTGTAGAAATAATTTGCATATTTAACTTGCTTATATTTGAAATTGCGATCCTATTTATTATTACAAATTGATTGTGAAACTGTTGGTTCAAAGTTATGATTGCATTAAAAAAAATAGCAACCAGGGACTGGAGAGATGGCTCTGTGCTTGAGAATACTTGCTACCCTCTGAAAAGATCCAAGTTTGGTTCCCATCGCTGAGCTCAGGTGGTTCACAACTGCCTCAAACATAAGCCTTTATCACTTACTTTTATTTTTATTGTATTTTTATTTATCAGCCTGTCTGTTTACGTGTATGACAAGTATGTTTGGCTGCCCACAGAGGCCAGAAGAAAGTGTCTGATCTCCTGAACCTGGAGTCTGAAGAAACTCACCAAGAACCTGAAATTTTCTAAATACTGTGCAAAACAAACAAACAAACAAACAAACAAACAAAAAAACTAATTTAGTATCTGTCACATCAGGCACATAGTAAATGAGAACTTTTATTAAAAAATTAAGGTATTTTCCTTATTACATTTCTTGTGGCTGTTATTTCAGGATTAAGACTATTCTATTCTGTAAAGATGACATTGTTTCTTTTAGTGTTTGTCCCTACAACTTCTGTGTGTAAGACAGTTTAAATTTTTCCTGAATTTACTTTTTTTTTTTTTTTTTTTTTTTTTTTTTTTTTTTTTTTTTTTTTTTTTTTTT
>PVIH01027996.1:0-15931 GCA_004025045.1 Sigmodon hispidus | reverse complement strand
GATAATTTTGCAGGGTATAGTATTCTAGTTTGGCATCCATGCTGTTTTAGCGTCTGTATAACTTCTGACCAAGCCCTTCTAGCTTTCATCGTTTCCATTGAGTAGTCAGGCGTTATTCTGATGGGTCTGCCTTTATATGTGAGTTGGCCCTTTTCTTTTGCAGCTCTTAAAATTTTTTCTTTGTTCTGTATGTTTTGTGGCTTGATTATAATGTGGCGCGCTGCCTTTTTTTTGGGATCATATCTATTTGGTGTTCTGTAAGCTTCTTGTATCTTTATAGGCATTTCCTTCTTCAGGTTAGGAAAGTTTTCTTCTATGATTTTATTGAAAACATTATCTGTGCCTTTGAGCTGGTATTCTCCTTCTTCTATTCCTATTATTCTCAAATTATGTCTTTTCATGGTGTCCCAGATTTCCTGAACATTTTGAGTTATGGCTTTTTTAGTTTTACTCTTTTCTTTGACTGATATATCTATTTGAGCTACTGAGTCTTCCACTTCAGAGATTCTATCTTCCATCTCTTGAACTCTGTTTGTTATGCTTTTATCTGTAGTTCCAGCTTTTTTCTTCAGGTTTTCTATTTCCATTTTTGCCTCATTTTGTGCCTTTTTTATTGCTTCTATTTCAGCTTTTATTTCAGTTTTTAGTTCCTGGCATGTTTCTTTCATAGATTTGTTCATCTCTTCCAATTTTTTGTTTATATTTTCTTCTATTTCTTTAAGGCTTTTTTTCATATCTTCTTTGAGAGCTTTGATGATCATCAAAAAGGAATTTTTGGTGTTGCTTCCTTCTGTTTCCTCTTCATTGCTCAGTTCAGGTCTTGTATTTGTAAGATCGCCACTCTCTTCTGGAATTACCATGTTGTCCTTTGTAGTATTATGTAATTTTTTGCACTGACGTTTGCCCATGGCTTCAGTGGTTCACGATTAGATGGATCCTGGTCAATTGTGGCACTCGGGTTTGCATGCCTCCTGTCACCTTTCTGGTCAGGGTCTGATTCTGTCTTTCAGAGACCCCTGCAGTTGTTGGTTCGCTCAGTTTGAGGTCGTGGTGGGGAGCCATGCAAATTCCCTCAGCAGGAGCTGTGGATGTGGTCAGGGGCAGAGTTTACCTGCCCCTGCTCCAGAGTGCACTGAGATTCTGCAGACAGCACTTGGTCCTGGGAGTGGAACCGGAAGCAATGGGAGCTCAACTCTCCCTCCCAGGCTGGGATATAGGCGCTGAGGCCTCTTGCCCCCTCCTCACCTCTGGGCGGTGTCTGAATCTGCCCTTCAGAGACCCCTGTAGTTGGTTAGCTCAGTTCGAGGTCGTGGCGGGGTTTCCTTCAGCAGGAGCTGTGGATGTGGTCAGGAGCAGAGTTTACCTGCCCCTGCTCCAGAGTGCGCTGGGATTCTGCAGACCGACATTGTAAATGTTACAGCGTTTGGCAGTTTGTTTTGCAGCCACATGAATACTCTTAATATTTATTATTAAATATGTTTAAACATTCCAGTCAAATGGTCCTAAGAACAAGCGGGGGTTGCAATCCTAATATCTAACAAAGTAGACTTTGCTAAAAGCAATTAAAAGGGACCAAGATGGTCACTACTTATTCATCACAGGAAAAATTGGTCAAGAGGAGATTTCAATCTTAAATATTTATGCCCCTAATATAGGGGCACCTACATATGTAAAAGAAACACTGCTAAAGCTCGAATCCCACATCAGTTCTTACACCCTAATAGTGGGAGACTTCAATACCCCACTTTCAACCCTGGATAGATCAACCAGACAGAGTCTCAACAGAGAAATAAGGAGTCTAAAAGAGGTTATAATGCAAATAGATTTAATAGATATCTACAGAAGCTTCCACCTAAAGGCAAAGGAATATATATATTTCTCAGCCCCTCATGGAACTTTCTCCAAAATCGACCACATAATTGGTCATAAAGCAAATATCAGCAGATACAAAAAAATGGAAATAATCCCTTGTAACATATCGGACCATCAGGGCCTAAAGTTAGAGTTCAACAACATCAAAACCCAAAGAAAGCCTACCAACTCATGGAAACTAAACATCACTCAGCTGAACCATGTCTGGGTTAAGGAAGAAATTAAGAAAGAGATCAAAGTCTTCCTAGAATTTAATGAAAATGAATCCACAACGTATCCAAACTTGTGGGACACAATGAAAGCAGTCTTAAGAGGAAAATTCATAGCGCTAGATGCCTATATGAAAAACCTTGAGAAATCCCACACTAGAGACCTAACAGCTCAGCTGAAAGCCTTAGAACAATTAGAAGCAAACTCACCTAGAAGGAGTAGGCGGCAGGAAATCATCAAACTTAGAGCTGAAATCAATACAATTGAAACAAAAAAAAATATGTTTAAATATGGGGTCCCCTGTGAGTGTTACAGCTAGCCATGAAATGATCCATAAAAAGACAAGAATGAAACTTGGCTCAGTATGATGTAGTTGGCCAGGCTGGTTCAAACTTCTGGAATCAGATGCCAAGCAGCTTTCTGTTTATTTGTTTATTTTTGCATATTTTAACACAGTTAAAAACTTCAAGAAAAAATTTCCTCCTGACATTATCACAACAAATCCTAAGGCACAACTACATCGATCTTCCCTTGCAAAGTTCTTGTCCTTTGCAGAGCTTCTGTGACCTCAGATAACGGACCACGGAGGAAGCATTTGTTATAAACATAACAGCAAACTCTATTACAAAGAACTTGGGACATCCTTCATGAGGATAATTCTATCAACTTAGAATTCTGGGAGATTGTGGTGAGGGCTGACACTAGCCTTCTAGGTTAACAGGTCTCAATTTCTTCCACTGAAGAAATAAAGCCAGTGTGTTTAACAATTCTGGTGTCCTTAACGCTTTCTAATGGGCCATTAACTTCATTAAGTTACTTAAAAACCATTTGGTAGTTTTTTTGTATTTTTTAAAAATATTTGTTGCATGTGACCAGAATTGTATTTATTCTAGGGCTAATCTCTTAGCCATTTCTTAGGTAAGATCATTTTGAATACTCAACCAATAATCCCTGAATTATTAAATGTTTCAGTCTGGTTGGTAGGAATCCTTGCTATTCTGAGTCCTGGATATGTGACAGGTGTTTCCTCCTCTGAATTTGGGAGACATGTCTTTCTCCAGTTTTAATTTCTTTACATGTGGGAAGCAGTCTTCTGAATAGTCCATGGAGACTCATTGTGATTCTCAGGAATTTTTCTCCACATGGCTTTTTCTTGCTCTTAATTTATCACAAAACTCTATACACCTCCATTTTCTCAGGCTCTCAAGTCTCTTTCCAAATTTCCAGCATCTAGTTGACACTAGCTGCCCTTGTTTTTCTCTTTACACCACAGCCAAGATACTTTGGCAAGTGTGGCAATTGTGAGCTTTGCCCATCTGCTGCTTGTCTCCCCGAGATTACATTCTTTGTCTGGTGTTCACCATCTTCCACACATTTGGTCCGTTACTTTGTTTAACTCTGAGGGGAAGGTATATTTGGCTCTTGAGACTGTCCTTACTGGGAACAGAAGTAGTGTGCTGAAATCTGTAACATGTTAAACCAAGATTCAGACAGCATAGAACTGGTTTAGTAGAGATGATAATGTGAGTAAAATCTTTCATGCTTAACAGTTTCAAATTGGAACAAGCCTCCAGAAAAACAGGTCCTAATAGTCTGTTCAGCAAGTGACTGTGGAAATCACTAAAGCAATTTTCTTTCCTTAACAAAAATTTGAACCAGAAAAAAAGAAGCACAGGCACAGGAGATGATGAGATGATGAATCAGTTTTAAAGTGCATTAAGAAAAAAGTGTATCCATTAAACACACACCAAAAATTTCTTTTAAATGTAACAAATAGATGAGACTAACTCTAGAATACAATGTTTTCTTTTATCTTAGAAGAACCATTAACACTGTCCACAATACAGAAGGTGGCATCTTGCGTTTTGTGTTTTATCTTTTCCAAAAGGTGCAGCAGAAACTTATTGCTTGACTACCTACACTGATATTCTTCTATAATGGTTTAATATATTATTAATTTCTCATTTTGACCACAGTGCATTTGTATTACAGTGTTATAAAACTGCCACCACTACCTAAAATTTTAAGTGTATGATCTGTGCTTCTACATTAGAAACGATTAGCAATTACAATTTTACTGGGGGACAATGCCATTGTGGCAATATCACTTCTTTCACTCTGATGCTGAGAGATTTGTAGCTTATGTGAGATACATGAGGTTATTTCTTGAAGGGTATAATGTGGGTTCATCCCTCTTCTATCTGGTCCCAACCAAATCAGAATATTGAACATTTTACTTTTATTTCTTATGATGTAGCTGGTTTGTGATACTGCAAAGGGGCTTGGTCATCTTTGGTGGCCAAATGTAATCAAGTGAAGTCTGAAGCTGTAGGTAGCCATCATGTGGGAAGTCTGGGTAAAGTATAGACTGTTTTGCAGGGACATTTTCCCCTGGTGCCAGTGTGGAAGTTAGATATCTTCTGAATTTAGATGTTTTTCCTATACCTTCAGGTTTGTTCTTTTATCCCCATCCCTAATTCTAGGATTTCCCTTGTTCTCTGTGTCTTACTTAACTGTGGTAGTATGAATGTACCTTAACCCTAACCCTAACCCTAACCCATAAGCTCAGAAAGAGTACCATTACTAGGAGGTGTGGCTCTGTTGGAGTAGGTGTGGCCTTGTTGAAGGAAGTGTGTCATTGTGAGGGACCACTTTTCCTTACCTTAAAGGTGTAGGACTTTCAGCTACATCTCCAGGACCATATTTGCCTGCATGCCGCCTTATCTCAACCATGATAATAATGTACTGAACGTTTGAACTGTAAGCTAGTTCCAATGAAATGTTTTCCCTTATAAAAGCAGCCATGATCATGGTGTCTCTGTACAGCAATAGAATCCTTAACTAAGACACTTACCCTCACAGTCATAATTTTCTTTACTTATTTGTTTATTTTTATTTTTATTTTTTTGAGGAAAGCTTTCTCTATGTACTAGTGCTGATGGTACTAAAACTCCCGTTTTAGGCAAAGCTGGCCTCAAACTCACAGTGATCTGCCTGCTTCTGCCTTCCAGGTGCTGGGATTAAAGGCATGTACCACCACTGCCAGGCTTATTTAATTTTTGAGGACTGATTTTGAATTATGGGATGTTTTTTCACACCACTTGGTTATATCATGATGTATTTGTAGAAGTCCTTGCTTCATGGGTTTGTGGCAGATCCAATCTAACAGGGCCCTTCATGGGTTTGTGGCAGATCCAATCTAACAGCACCCTTTATGCAGAAGGGCTTGCTACTTGGCTTAAGACTTTGTCCTTTCTATGCTCATGTTGTCAGTAAATTTTAAAAAAATTATCTATTTATTATTATTATTATTATCATTTATGGGAATGCATGATGTGTGTGTGTATGTGTGTGTGTGTGTGTGTGTGTGTGTGTGTGTGTGAAGGTGTGGTGCAACAGCACCTGTGTGGCGGTCAGAGAATAACTTTGTGAAGCTGTACCTGAACTCAGGTTGCCAGGCTAGCCCATCACACACCTTGACCCCATGAGCACCTGATTTGCACCTCAGTGGGTTTTAAACAAGAGCCTCTCACGTTTACATTTTGCTTTGGGTTGGACAAATCCTACAGCCAGTCCTGTTTGAGAGTCTTCGCCATTCTTTCTCAGAAGACAGGAAGAGATCCCCTTTCTTTTCTTTCCCCCAAGTCTCACCTCTCTGCTTCTCCCTGAATGAAAAGCAAACTACCTTGCTTAAACAAAGATAGAGAGAGAGAACAGTAAAAGTAAATATTTGAGAATTTTTTGGCGTCTATTTTCCTGCAACCTGGGCATGATCAATCCACTGTTGCTGTTTTACAGCGGTATGAATTTGCAAGGTACAAGCAAAACACTTCAAAGTCATCTGCTCCAGACAGCCTTGTCTCTGTGTGCCAATATGTCTTCTGCTTATATGGAATCTGTTCATTTCCTACACATACCCACTTAGGATGGTCTGAAGTAAGATGAGCATGTCCATGTTTTCAAGACATCTCTTCATCAGGGTACTTGGTGGGCTGTTGAAGAAACCAGATATGCAATCAGAGCTGTAGATCTCATAGTCCTTGCAGCTGGCCTTTCCCAATACAATCTTAGGCTCTTGTAACCAGCAGAGCTAATCTAAACCCTCCAATGTGAAACCATCATAAGGAAAACAAACAAACAAACAAACACCCAAACAATGAGAACAAAATGAAGTCCTGTTGCCTGGGGGACTAATGTCTCAGGGTGAATTTAGTTCCAGTAAATTAACATATATTTATGGCTCCATATAATGAACAACTGTGGTAATTTGAACGTAATTGGCTCCCATTAACTCATAGGGAGTGACACTATTAAGATGTGTGGTTTTATTGAAGTATGTATGGCCTTGTTGGAGGAAGTGTGTCACTGTGGAGGCTGGCTTTGAGGTCACATATATGCTCAAGTCACAGACAGTGTCTCAGTTCACTTTCTGTTGCCTTCAGATCAAGATATAGGACTCTCAGCCCTTTCTCCAGCACCATGTCCCACCATGATGATAAAGAACTGAACCTCTGAACTGTAAGCCACTGCATTAAATGTTTTCCTTTATCAGAGTTGCCATGGTCATGTCTCTTTACAGCAATAGAAACCCTAACTATGAAAGCAATATAAGGGATTCTTTTTACATGCAAGTTTATTTTACTTTCAAAGCAATGCTGCTCATGAGCTACTGTTCTTTTTCATCATTGACAGAAGAAATTAACCACAGAGGAAGTGACTTGCTTGAAGTCTCATAGCCATTAGGTATTACTGCTAAGGTTTGAATCTGTACATTTATCTGCTGCAGCTTCCTCTAGTCCATGAGGAACCAGAACAGTGTTTCTCAACCTTTAATGCTGCCAATTCTTTAATTCATTTCCTCATGTTGTGGTGATCCCACCCATACATTTATTTTATTGCTACTTCATAACTGTAATTTTGCTACTGTTATGAATCATATGTAAGTATCTTGTATGCGAGATATCTGATATATTACCTCTGTATGAAAGGGCAATTAGAAATACCAAAAGAGTCAAGACTCACAGATTGAGAATCACTGTACTAGAATCTAGCACCTCATGAAACATAAGAGCCTGTACAATAGCAGGTCACTTCCTCTGTGGTTAATTTCTTCTGTCAATGAAGAAAAAGAATAGTAGCTCATGAACAACATTGCTTTGAGAGTAAAATAAACTAACATGTAAGAAGCACCCCATAGGTTTTTATAGTTAGGGTTTCTATTGGAGGTAGGACTAAGCAGGGGTTAGGGCCAGGAACCTGGACGAAGTCAGGATGCAGGGCTCTGTTCTCAGGAGTAAATTTCCTGTTTACTTTTGCTTCTATACCCATCTGTCTTTAGACTGACATTTTTAGTTTCTTGTTGAATGTAGATGAAGGTACCATTTCCTGGCGACTGCTATAGCTTCTTCCTGAACATCAAGATAATCAGAAAATGAACTAAGATTTTTGGATTTCACTTTAAGTTCTTGATGCATAATGACCCCTATAGGCTCAGACTGTTTTGAATGTCTACCCCAGGCCAACACGTCAGAGGAAGTGATCTTTATAATATATATAAGACTTCTGGGAACCGGTGGTGTGGATGTGACTGTTTCTACATTTAGCCTGTAGGCAAGGCATATGAAAATATGTGTCACATCTCCCTCCAGTGGGAAACCATGAATGGTACTAAGGCTTAATGGGTTAAGGAAAGTGATGTGTTATCAACTGTTCTGTGCTCTCGAAAAATTCATTTCCTGAAACTGCCATTGTGATTGAATTTGGAGATGGGTTTCTTTTTTTTTTTTTTTAAACTTTATTTATTTATTTGCCTTGATGTTTTGCCTGGAACTGGAACTACAGACAGTTGTTAGCTGCCATGTGGGTGCTGGGAATCGAACCCGGGTCCTCTGGAACAGCAGACGGTGCTCTTAACCGCTGAGCCAGGAGATGGGTTTCTTAGAGAAGAAACTTAAAAAAGCCTATAAACATGGGATCCTAATCCAATGGAACTGATTTCTTTATAGACTGAGAGATAACAACTCTGTCTTCACAAGAGGACAATGCCATTTGAGGACACACAACATAAATAGAGAACTTCCATGGCCTGACAGTTCAGTCTGGGACTTTCAGCCTTCAAATATATGACACATTTCTCTCTCTCTCCCTCCCCTTAGTTTCCTATTCTATGGTATTTTGTTATAGCAGCCTAAACAAACCAACTCATCGAGTATGCTCCTATGTAATGATTTCTAAAGGAGAAAAGCTTCAAGTAATCCTCATGGTGTTGTCCAGCTCTAGATTCATGTGACTCAGTTTGAATGTAGAGGTGGTGTGTGGAGGGTGAATAACATGCAACAGCTGTACCAATTAAAAGGAATTTAATATCCTTTGGAAGTTGCAAGATCATTTTCAGAGTAAAAATGTATCTTGTAAAGAAGTAGATGAGGAACGTTCTATGATCTGACTTTACTCCATTCCATCTCCCACATGTCACATTTGTAAACTGAGGTGTATAACAATAGTTTTTAATTTAATCATGCATATACAATTTTTTATTATGAATAAAGTCATTTTTTTACCCATGTATCCCTTTGTTCAAACTCCCTTGCATATGCAATTTTTTAAGATAGGTTTTGTCTGTGTAACAGCCCTGGCTATCTTGGAACTTTCTTTGACAACTAGGCTGGCCTTGAAGCTACAGAGGTCTTCCTGCCTCAGTCTCCTGAGTGCTGGGATTAAAGGTGTGTCCCACCATGTGTAGGTCCACAATTTTAATCATAATTAACTTAAGTCTGTATTCCAAGCAGTGTCTTCAGAATTTTTTTTCTTTACTTGGCCAATATCACTTTAAAATGGAGTCAATGACATTGAATTTGATCTTATAAATACAGCTGGACAAAAATATTATCAACAATCAATTATTTTACGAATGTAGTTCAAAGTTACTCTAGCATTTAGACAGTACATTTTTGGCAATTGTTCAGATATGTTTCCTAAGGAAGGATCTCTTTTATTTTTCAACAGAGATGCTGATGTAGTGGTCTACCCACCAGCATTGTAATGAATGGTCATCTCCTTCCATTGGCTCTGAACACTTAAAGCAAAAGGACTGTGTTCTTTTTAATCTCTTCATTCATTATTTTTGTGTCTGTGTCTAATAGATTAACAAGCAACTAAGGTGATTCAGTGTGCAGATTTACTAAGCTGAATAAAATTATTTTTTGAAATTTAGCTTTTAAGAAACAGAGCAGTTATGCCTCCGTAGGCACTGTTTGTATGACTGTTCTGAATTATGTTTCTGTGTCAGGTGGAGTATATTCTAGAGGCACACTGTTGATTTGAATATCAACATAAGTATTTGAGTTTTGAAGAATTTATGTTCAAACAGGATAGGAAAAGCCTTTGTGTGAGCAGGGTGGGAATTTGAAGGGTTAAGGGAGATACTTTCAAAGATCAGGTCCTTTTGTTTCAAGGCCTAGTGGAGAGAATTAAGTGGGTATTGCATTAATTATGTACATTATTCCTGTACAGAGAGGTCAAAATACATAGCCTGTATCATAAGACAATCTAGTAGCTAGTTTTCAACCTGTGGGTTGCAGCATCAGAAAATCCATATTTTCAATGGTCTTAGGAACCCTCAATCATAAATTTACTTTCATTGCTAATTTATAATTGTAATTTTGTTGGTGTCTGAGTTGCTAAGATCATCAGAAGAAATATGTTTTCCAATGGTCATGACCCACAGGTTGAGATCCACTGGCAGCTGAGTTTTAATTTTTTTTTTTTTTTTTTTAGGTTTTAGGAAAACTTCCACACATCATGTAAATTTTGGTTCTAGCTATGGGGATCAGATCAGTGTCCTTTATGAGCAGAGTAGGGGGAAACTATTGACGCCCTAATGGATTTTCACTTTTAGTTTTTCCAAAGCTCCTTCCTTTGTTGAGGTTTTAATTCTCTTATCATGGCTGAAATGGACTCTTTTTTTTTTTTTTTTTTCTGAGTAGAAAAATACTTCTTTCATGTTCTAGTGCGGACATAACACAGTAATAAACAGTAATAAGCAGACGGCCTCATACCCTATTTATAGTTTTCCGCTCAACAGCTACATGTAAGATCTTTTTCCTCCAGGTATTTAATTTTTTTAAATAATTTTTACATACTAACTACTGCTCCCTTCCCTTCCCTCTTCCCGGTTTTCCCCCACCCCTCTCCCCCCACCCCTCTCCCCCATCCAAACTCCTCAAAGAGGTTAAGGACTCCCAGGGTGAGTCAATGCAGTCAGGCATATCCAGCTGAGGCAGGACCAAGCCCTCTCCCCCAGTATCAAGGCTGAGCAAAGTGTTCCTCTGTAGAGAATGGGCTCCAAAAAGCCAGTTCATACATTAGGGATAAATCCTGGTCCCACTGCCTCAGGCCTCCAAAACTGCCCAAGTCACACAACTGTCATCCACATTCAGAGGGGCTAGTTCCGTCCCATGTAGATTTCCCCAGCTGTCAGCTTCAAGGCAGTGAGCTCCCAATAGTTCGGGTCAGCTGTCTCTGTGGGTTTCCTCATCATTATTTTGGCCTCTTTGCTCATATAATCTCTCCTTCCTCTTTTCAGAGGGACTGGGAGCTCTATGCAGCGCTTGTGGATCTCTGCATCTGCTTCCATCAGTTGCTAGATGAAGTTTCTATGATGATAATTAGGGTGGTGAGCTGTAAGAACTTAGGTGAGCCACTCCAGGCAAAAAGTGTTTCACTTGTTAAACTTTATTTCTTTTTAAAATTTATATAGCTTTATTTATGTGCATTGGTATGAAGGTGTCAGATCTCTGGAACAGGAGTTACAGACAGTTGTGAGCTGTCATGTGGATGCTGGGAATTAACTCAGGTTCTCTGGGAGAGCAGCCAGTGCTCCTAATCCCTGAGCCATCTCTTCAGCTCCTAAAGACTTTAGAATAAGACATTAAAGCGATTTTTACATCTCATTTTTATATCTGGCTATTATTTATCCTTTGATGTTTTCTAATGAGTAAAATTACACTCATTGCCAAGGTTGCATTTGAATTCACTTTCTACAAGGAGTTTTAGTCTAAACAGGCTACTGGCCCTTTAAATAAACAAAATTAGAGCTCGGCTGGAAGGCAGGGCCCTGGGTCCGTAAAGACCGCTTATCCAGCTTCTTCCGGGAAAGAAACCCAGAGGCCAGACGCAGAGCATGCTGGGATTTGCAGTTTGTATACTGTCATCGTTGCAGGATCTTACTCTGCCCTGGAGCGTGGGATGGACTACAACTCCCAGAGGTGCAAGCGGCGACAGAGCGTCCAGAGCTCCTAGCCGCGCCTGGGCGGCTAGTTCAAGTTGCCATAGCTGCGAGTCGGAGGTGAGCAGAGTCGGTTGTGCTGCAGCGTTGGGTCAGTTGCACCTTCGGGGTCGCTGGTAGCCGCGGGAGCCGGGTGGGGCCTCGGCGATGATCCGGCATTAAGAACCTGGAATCACCTTGGATGTAAGGTACCTGACCCATCTGTTCTCTTGTCCTTTATCTTACTTCCCCCATGCAGAGACATTTGCGCCCCACTTCCCCTTGCCGTGGTGTGGGATGGGGCTGGGTGTGCGGGTGCAGTGTTTGTGAAGTGGGGGCGATGACATTTTTGCACCCCTTAACAGGTCGTCCAGGGTCAGATCCTGGCCATCCCACTGTGAACGTGCGTTGTCCTGGCTTTGGAGCAGCTTGCCATGGGGTAGCCTAGATGCTTTAGCTATCTGACATTTTAGTTGACTGCCTTGTCTGTGTAGGGTGGTGCCTCCCAGTCTTCTAGTCACTTGATTTTCCTGTGTTAATTTAGTAGATGCCCTCGGTCCTAGCGGTTAGCAGCTCCGTTTTGGAATTAATTCGTAGAAATACCAAACTTTGAATCCCGGTCGCATCCTGTATTGGTCTGTTATGCAAAGGTTCCATAAAGCTAAATGTTGTGGCGTCCTATTGAGATTATGCAAAATATTTGGCACATTGCCTAGCACAAAGCAAATTCGAAGCACTTCCTAAAACTGATTGTTTCTAACGGAAATACTAGGCGAACTATACAGGTGGTTTTTAATTTTATAGTACCTGTATTAAAAGTAAAGAAAACTTCTGAGATTAATCAATTTATATGTCACAGTACATAAAATATATATTTGGTATGTAGTAAATATCAAACTTATATGCACACACACACACACACACACACACACACACACACACACACACACTTTAGACAGGTTCCCACAGTGTGGCCCTTATTGACGTGGACCAGACAGGTTTCCAAGTCACAGAGATGCAGCTGCTTCTGCTTCCACCGTGCTGGGATCAAAAGTGTGTGGTACCACCATGGCTATATTTTATGTTTTTTGAAAATGATACTGGTTGTGCATGTATTAATATTTTATACTTATAGTGTGTGTCACTTTTAACTGGCCATATTTCTAGAGTCATGGCCATATGACTGCTGTACTGAATAGCGAAGAGGGAAGGTGAACTTTGGTGAACTTTGACAACATTTCATTAGCAGGGATGGTCAATTGGTTCTCAACCCTGGCTCTTCCACAGGGCTGCCTGAGACCATGGGAAAACACAAATTTTACATCACAATTGTAACAGTAGCAAAATTACAGTTATAAAGTAGCAATGGAAATAATTTTATGGTTGGGGGTCACCACAGCAGGAGGAACTGTATTAAAGGGTTGGAGCATTAGGAAGGCTAAGAACCAGGGCTGGAGAGACGGCTCAGTGGTTAAGAGCACTTACTGTTCTTCCAGAAGACCTGAGTTCAATTCCCAGTATCCATATGGCAGCTAACAACCATCTGTAATGCCAAGATCTGACACCCTTACACATGTAGGCAAAACACCAATTCACATAAAATAAAAATAAATATTAAAAAAAGAAAGGTTGAGTACCACTGGCACAGAGAAATTTCATTGTTCTTAGGATTCATGTGGTAAAGCTTGATACTTCTTTAGAAAAGTGTATATTAAATCACTGTTTAACTGGCCACCATGATAATCTCTCCATTTCTCGGAATACACTTCTGGAAATGGCTTATTAATATACACTGACGATGGTTTTCTTAGATTATTTTTCTGAGAATTCTTACAGTTTTATTTTAAAGATTTATTTATTATGAATACAGTGTTCTGCCTGCATGTATACTTGTGGCCAGAAGAGGGCACCAGATCTCATTACAGATGGTTGTGAGCCACCATGTGGTTGCTGGGAATTGAACTCAGTACCTTTGCAAGAGCAACCAGTACTCTTAACCTCTGAACCTCTCTCCAGCTCAGATTCTTACAGTTTTAAAAGTAGTTATAAAGTGTTGAAAACATTTCTACACACTACACTTTTATTCAATCAAATATCTAATTCTTTGGTTTATTTGTTTTGCCACTGTGAGAACTGATCAACTATATATAATATGTCTTTGAAGGTGGAGGGTGGCCTATACTTCCAAATGAGCTAGCAAATTCATGAAAACATATTAATTTTATTACTCAGTTTAGTCTCCCAGTTGATATACTTAGAGTCAGTACTTTTAGCTAGACAAGGTACAATTCATCCCCTAGCATGATCTATCAAGTCCAATGATGACTAGGCATGAGCAGAAAATGCCATTTATAAGGGATATGCAGGCTGGGTATTTGGATATTATTAGGGCTTTTAGGTGACCATAGGGGTGTATTTTCACTGTTCTTTGGTATTCTCTAATCTGTGCATAGGGAAGATAAGATAATTTTCATTAAAAAATTCAAGTTATAGTTTTGTTTACTGCTTGTTCCATTGGTTTGTAGGTGCTTTCAGGGAAGTGTAGTGGCAACTCAAAAGAACATCTACTTGACTAGACCTTTTGCCCGGAATCTCATGAAGAAATGATAGGAGGCAGGCATCCTTGCCTAAGAAGAGCACTGAGCTCAAAGGACAGCAACACAGAATTCTGGGAGTGTACTTTGTAAGTATGCTTTCTCTTGAGTTTAGTGTGTGAAGAAATCTTTTCCATTGATGTATAGTTAAGGTGGAAAACGGTATGCCAACAGGAAGAATTTGGGGGTGGGAGAGCAAGAAGTTCCTTTTTGATATTAGTATAAAATTAGTATAAAAGGGTATCTTTGCATGACACATAAAAAAATTCAGATGAGCAGATAAGTGGAGGTATGCTTTCACGTTTACCAAGAACAGCAGTGCAGGTGTCTGTTAGGCAAGGGTCTGGGAACCTGCTCTATCCCAGATACTGCTTGAGGTTCCTTTCCCAGGCATTACATTTGCTTCTTGTTCGTGCTTTTCTGTGGTTGTCAGAGCCACGTCAGAGGTGCAGATAGGCCACTTGCTTGGAAATTCTTGAGCCAAAGGAGTGGTCTTTATTTCCAGATCTTTTGACTCCAGATTCCAAGTCCTGTCCTTTTACAGGGCCTCATGACTGTTTGTAGTTGTTCTCAAGTGGGTTTGACTTACACTTAACAGTTTTGTTTTAGATTCTCCTTTCTTTCTTTCTTTCTTTCTTTCTTTCTTTCTTTCTTTCTTCCTTCCTTCCTTTCTTTCTTTCTTCATTCATCTATTTATTTATTTAAACACAATGAATAGTCTATTTAACTAAGTAGTTGTAATTTGTGATTTCCATAAATTGAGTATGTTCAACACAAATTGTCATTGGTTCTTAAAGATTTAGTGTTAAAGGTTAATTTTTGAAATAGATTCAAAATTCTGTACTATGAAAAATTGCCTTTTATTGTATTTTGATGGTGAAAAGGTGTCAGTACATTCAAAGGCATTTTGAAGCCTTGTCATAAATTCCCATTCAAAACTTCTGATGTTCAAAATTCTTTGAAGAGTTAGAAAGATATAGGTAGAAAAGACAAAGACATAGAGTTAGAAAGACATAGTGTTAGAAGACATAAGCCTAGTAGGTTAAGGTATTCCAGGAATTCTCACCGCCACAAACTGACACCTTGAGAGCTACTATAAGATATTTTAGAGTGCATTCACTGTTACGCTTTTAATAATGTTAGGGGCCTCCTTAGACAGCCTTGAATATAGTCAGTCTTTATAGTCAGTTTTCCTATGTAACTATGTATTGTTAAATGGTCACACAGATAGTGTCTACTGCCTCATTCTTTTATGATAAGGTTTGGAACACACACACACACATAAACACCTACATTCTTTTGTTTTCTTGAGACAGTGATTATAGAAGCAGCATTTCTGAGTCAAAGCATGTATATTTACTTGTTTTACTGAGTTATTCTCTAGAAAAGCTGCTTTTATTTTTATAGATAATACATATTTGTGTTTACTGTTTTGTATTGGGACATGCTATGTGTGTGTAGAAGTCAGAGAACAGCTTTTGGAGTTGGGTTCTCCTCTTCAGTTGGGCTTCGGGGATTGAACTCAGGAGGTCAGGCTTGCTTAGATGAGTGTTCTTATTGGCTGAGCCATTCTTTCACCTTTATAACTAAAACTCATATACCAAATGTCTTTGTCAGCCTTAATGGTGAGAGCTTTGCTCATCTGTCCCAAACAGATAAACAGGGGCACCATTTATTGTTTCAATTTGCAGTTTTTCAGTGAGGTGAAGTATATTTATGCATTTGTTAGCGACATTTGTATTCAGTGAATTGCCTGTTTATCTGTCCTTTGCAACTTTTACAACCGGAGTGTTTTTTTTTTTTTTTTTTTTTTTTTTTTTTTTTTTTTTTTTTTTTTTTTTTTTTTTTTCCTTTATTTTGTATTTATTAAAAAAAAACACAGTAAAAAGAATTTAAAATGTGGAAGAGTTAACAATAACTATATAGAGGATAAGAATGATAAGCATGGCTTATCAAGGGTAGACATACAAATAAGATTGCTACACCTATA
>PVIH01027995.1:0-15931 GCA_004025045.1 Sigmodon hispidus | reverse complement strand
CGGATACAGGCGCTGAGGCCCGCCGAGCCCTCCTCACCTCTGGTCAGGGTTCGAATCCGCCCCTCAGAGACCCCTGCAGTTAGTTTGCTCAGTTCACTCAGTTCGGGGTCGCGGTAGGGGTCCTTGCAGATACCCTCAGCAGCAGCAGGAGCTGCGGGTGTGGCCAGGTGCAGAGTTCAGCTGCCCCTGCTCCAGAGTCCGCTGGGACGCCGTAGAGAGCACAGGTCCCGGTGGAGGAACCGGAAGCAGTGTGAGGTCAACTCTCCCTCCCAGGCCAGGATACCGGCGCTGAGGCCCGCCGAGCCCTCCTCACCTCTGGTCAGGGTTCGAATCCGCCCCTCAGAGACCCCTGCAGTTAGTTTGCTCAGTTCACTCAGTTCGGGGTCGCGGTAGGGGTCCTTGCAGATACCCTCAGCAGCAGCAGGAGCTGTGGGTGTGGCCAGGTGCAGAGTTCAGCTGCCCCTGCTCCAGAGTGCGCTGGGATGCTGCAGAGAGCACAGGTCCCGGTGGCGGAACCAAAATGTGTAGCCCAGGCTGGCCTCGAACTCGTGATCCTCCTGCCTCTGCCTCCTTCAGCAAATCCTACCGGCGTGCGCCACCACAACCGGCTCTTTAAGTTTTTATTGTTTGAAATAGTTTGAGGAGTATATGTGGTAATTCTTCTTTGTATTTCTGGTAGAATTTTGCACTGAAATCATCTCATACTTCGCTTTTTTTTTCCTTGGGAGTCTTTTAATGACATCTTCAATTACCTTTAGGGTTATAGGTCTGTTTAGGTAATTGATCTGGTCTTCATTTAATTTTGGGAAATGATACCTCTCCAATAAGCTGTCCATTTCTTCTAGGTTTTTCATTTTTGTGGAATATAGATTTTCAAATTTCAAAATGACCTGATAATTCTCTGGATTTCCTGGGCGTCTGCTTTATTTCCTCTTCTCATTTCTGATTTTGTTGAATTGTTTACTCACTTTCTGCTTTTTGGTTAGTTTGGTTTTATCTACCTTGTTGACTTTCTCAAAGAACTAACTCTGTGATTCTTTGATTCTTTGTATTATTCTTTTTGTTTTAATTTTATTGATTTCAGCTCTATGTTTGATTATTTCCTAATGTCTACTCCTTCTAAGTGAGTTTGCATCTAATTGTTCTAACTCATTCAGCTGTGCTGTTAGTTCTCTAATATGGGATTTCTCTAGGTTTTTCATATAGGCATCTAGTGCTATGAATTTTCCTCTTATGAATGCTTTCATTGTGTCCCACAGGTTGTGGTATGGCATGGTGGAATGCTGTCTGTATGCTGTAAATAAAGGACTGTTTTGGCCTATTTAGAGCACCATAGAATGGTTGGAGAATCAGAAGACAGACAGGTAAAAGGAGGGTGGAGTTAGTCTCCATCCGACCACCAAAGAAGAATCAAGTAAGAAATACAGGTGAGGCACAGGCTAGGCCACATGGCGGGTAGATTAATAGATTAATAGAAATGGGTTGAATTAAGATGAAAGAGCTAGCTAGTAATGTGCTTGAGACATAGACCAAACAATATGAAGTTAATATAAGGGTCTCATTCATTTCTTTTGGGGACAAAAGCTGCTTCAGACCAGGTCCACAACCTTCTGCCCAAATGGGCCAGCGAACTTTCTAATCAGATGGTACCCAACGTGGGGCGAAAACCCACATAAATCCTGAGAAAATTTAAAAAGTTTAAAAAGCATTCTAGATCATTGAAACAGAGCCAAAAGTGGCTTTCTGAGTTGTGTACTGGAATTTTTCTTCTAATACTTTTTGGATGGCTGGATTGGTAGATAGGTATTATTTCAGTCTGACTTTGTCATGGAATATCTTGTTTACTCCATCTATGGTGACTGACAAATTTTGCTGGGTATAGTAGTCTAGGTTGGCAGCCATGTTTTATTGATGTCTGTATAACTTCTGACCAAGAATTTCTAGCATTTTTTCTTTGCGTTGAATAGTTAGGAGTTACCCTGATGGGTCTACATATATAGGTAAGTTGGCCCTTTTCCATTACAGTCCTTATTTTTTTGGTTGTTCTGTATGTTTTTTTTGTTTGTTTGTTTGTTTGGTTGCTTGGGTTTTTTTGACTTGATTATAATGTGGTGTGGAGAATTTTTTGGGGGGTCATATCTATTTGGTGTTCTCAAAGCTTCTTGTATCTTTATAGGCATTTTCTTCTTCAAGTTAGGAAAGTTTTCTTCTTTGATTTTATTAAATACATTATCTGTGCCATTGAGCTGGTATTCTTCACTTTCTTCTATTCCTATTATTCTCAAGTTAGGTGTTTTTATGTTGTCCCAAATTTCTTGAACATTTAGTTATAATTTTTATGGTTTTAGTGTTTTCTTTGACTGATGTATCTATTTCTTCTACTGAATCTTCTACTCCAGAGATTCTCTCTTCTATGTCTTGGATTCTGTTGCTTATGCTTGTGCCTTTATTTCAAGCTTTTTTCTTCAGATTTTCTATTTCCACCTTTGCCTCATTTTGAGCCTTTCTTATTGCTTCTATTTCAGGTTTTACTTCTTGGAATGCTTCTTTCATTTTTTGGTTTACCTTCTCTTGCTTTTTTTCAAGGATTTATTCATCTCTTCCAATTTTTTGTTTGTGTTTTCTTCTATTTCTTTAAAGAAATTTTCTATATCCTCTTTAAAGGATTCAATAATCTTCATTAAGGTGTTTTGGCTGTTGTTTCCTCTTAATTGCTCTGTTCAGGTCTTGTAGTTGTAAGACCACAAGTTTCTCCTGGTGTTGCCTAGTTGTTCTTTATATTGTTATATGTATTTTTACAATGGCATCTACGCATGGCTTCAATAGTTTATGATTAATCAGCTCCTAGTCAGTTGTTGTAAGAGGGTTTGCGTGTCTCCTGTCTCTTCTGAGCAAAGATCTGCTCTATCTCTGACTCTGTTCTGGATTGGAATCCGAATTTCAAAGGCCTCACTTTTTGTCCGATGACGTAGTTCATCCTAGAGGCAGGGCCCAGCTGTTCAAGGTCTCTTCTTTTAGGGATCAGTGCAGGAGCCCTTGACAGCTAAATCCTAGCTCCTCTCTGCTAGTGAGAGTTTGAGATCAGACCCTAGTGATTGACCCCAGGACCAGAGGGAGACTCTCCAGATGTGTTGTCCAGGTACAGGATTCTGCTCACCTCTGTCTCTGCTCTGGATGGGGGTCTGAAATTCAAAGGCCTCAGTCCTTCTCTGAGGATGCATTTTATCCTGGAGGTTGGGCTCATCCATCCAAGGTCCCTTCTTTTAGGGGTTGCTGGAGGTGTCCTCCCCAGCTAAAGCCTAGCTCCTGTCTGTTAAGGAGAGTCTGAGATCAGAAATCAGACCCTAAATATTCAGGTCCTGGAGAGGGACTCTCCAGATGTGTGGGTGGTCCAGGTGCCAGAATTTACTCACCTTTGACTCTGCTCCGGATGGGATTGTAAATTTTATTTTATACTTAAAAGATTTTTTGTGTGTAATTTTCATACCAAATAATGTTCTCCTTCCTTCCTCTCCTCCTACTAGCTCCCAGCTTCTCCCCACCCTACACCTCATTCTCTTCTCAGAGAGGGTATGGACTCCCACAGGAAGTCAATATAGTCTGCATATCAAATTGAAGATGGAATAAAGCATTCAAACATATGAAGGCTGAGCAAGATATCCCTTTATATGGAATAGGCTCCAAAAAGCCAGCTCATGCACTAAAGATAAATTCTGGTCCCCCTGACTGAGGCCTCACAATCCGCCCAAGCCACACACTGTCTTTTACTTTCAGAGTCCCAAGTTCAATCCAATGCAGGTTTCCAACAGTCAATTTAGTGCCAATGAGTTCCTAGTAGCTCTACTATCTCTGTGGGTTTCCCCATCATGATCTTGAACACTTTCTTATATAATCCATCCTCATTCTCTTTTGACTGGACTGGGAGTTTGTGTCAGACTTCTGAGCCATTTTAAGTTTCTGTCACTTAACTTTTTTTCTCATTTATTCATTGTATTTAATTCTTAGAAGTGGGTAGCACAGTAGAAAATTCAGTTGAATTTTAGAAGACCAAATGCAGATGGGTAATGCTTCCAAATAGTATCATTGTATTGAATCTCTCCATGTGATGAATAGCTATACTGAATTCCAGAGTTACTGAACAAATTTACACTCCCATCAACAATGGAGGAATGTTCCCCTCATTCTGCATCCTCTCATCATAGGCTATCATCTGTGATTTAATCTTAACCATTCTGACAGGTGTAAGGTGGTATTTCAAAGTTATTTTGATTTGCATTGCTCTGATGGCTAAAGATGTTGAACATTTTTTCATGTGCCTTTTAACCATTTGTAATTTTTCTGCTGAGAACTGCCTTTTTATTTCTGAACCCCATTTTTTAATTGGGTTATGTAGTGCTTTGACCTCTAGTTTCTTGAGTACTACATATATATTATATGTTAATACTTTGTCACTTGTAGAATTGGTGAAGGTAGACTTTTGAACTATTAGAAGCAAACTCACCTACAAGAAGAAGATGCCAGAAAATAGTCATATTTAAAACTGAAATCTGTACAATAGGAACAATGAGTATAATACAAATAAATCAATGAATCAAAAAAATTGTTCTTTGAGAAAGTCAACAACATAAACAAACCCTTATAAAAATTAACCAAAAAGCAGAGAGAGAGTATCCAATTTAGCAGAATCTGAAATGGAAAGGGACACATAATGACTGACACTCAAGAAATTCAGGGAATTATTAGGTCATAGCTTGAAAATCTATACTATAATGGAAAAACCTAAAAGAAATGGACAGCTTCCTAGGCAAGTACCAAATATCAAAATTAAATCAAGAACAGTTTAAAGACCTAAAAAGACCTATAACACCAAAGGAAATTAAAGCTGTTACTAAAAGTTTCCAAAATAAAAAATTTCCACATCTATATAATATTTAAAGAGTGAATTTCTAATGTTTGGTGGACATAAAATGGGAGAAAGTAGAAGTCAATTCATATGTGAGGTTAATATGATTTCAGTATGTGAAGAAGTCTGCTACTACTAAAAAGTTAAGGCTTGTTTATTAATATATTCTAATATATTTTTGTTTCTTGAAAAATTATAGAAAAATACTGATTACTATTATAAACAAGCATACATTCTTGAATGGTGAGAGAATACAGAAATTTCACCCAAATTTTAGTGAAATAACTAATCAAATTTTTATCTTTGACAAGATATTTTAAATTATATGTAAAATAATAATATAATAGCAACAACCTTATATTATATTTGCATAAAGGCATGTAAATAAATAAGAATATCTTATTTAAACAGCTAAATATATATTAACAATATTTTTTTAAATAAATTGTCACTGGTTGCAATGACTTTTATGGATTTTTATGGATACCACATTACTTTCCAAACCACGAAAATTTGTGTGTTCTTTTTTGGCAAAGTATTTTGAAAATTAAATAAAAGCTATGTAATTATAGTACATAAATTTATTTGTATATTTTTTAATTTTTAAATTTTGTTTCTTAGACTATTCACACCTTCTCTCTGGACATTTTATTTTAATGACTGAAGATGTCTGAACTTTCTTCCTGCATTTAATATTCGTTTTTATGAAGCACAAAACATTATTTTGACGATTGCAACTTAGTGGAAAGCACATTTTCTTTTGTAAAAAAATGCTTTTGACAAAATTCAACACTCATTCATGATAAAGCTCCAGGAAAGATCATGGATACAAGGAATATACCTAAACATAGTAAAGTGTAACAAAGCTGACAACTAACATCAAATTAAATGGTGAAAAAATTCAAAGTCATCTCATAACAATTAGGAATAAGACAAGGCTCTCAACTCTCCCCACATCTATTCAGTATAGTACTAGAATTTCTAGCTAGAGTAATAAGACAACAAAAAAAGTTATAATGGGATATAATTTGCAAATGAAAAATTCAAACTATTGGCATTTTCAGATGAGGTGGCCTTGTTTATATTCATTACAATTTATCTTATCTTCATATAAATCATGTCATTTATTTATATTTTTAAAGATCTTGATTTAAATAAGAAAGTATTCATTTACAGGTGGTTAAAATTATTAAAATTCAGACTCTTAGTAATAACTCAGACTTTATTTTAAAATAAATGTGTTTATGCACTTTAGTTACAAAGTATGATAGTAAAAATATCATGAAAAATAAAATATACTTTAATTTCTTAATGTTAACTAAGTCATTAAGTCATTAATGTTAAATTATAATATACAATTATATTTTATTATGTTTCCAATAAATGCTAATATATATGCTTATTTATGTATATATATATAAAACAGTGTGTAACTTTCAACAGGATCATATTATTATAACTCTAATAATCATAGTCTGCATTCAAGGATTTTAGTATGATTCTTAAGTATATGTCCTAGAAAAGTAATATAAATTTTAAATAATTTTCTTTTTTTATATTATGACATAATTTTATAATTTGTGGCTGGCTTTGATCTCTGATCTCCAGGCCAGCTTTATTTGTTAGAGCACAGACAAAATATCACCACACTCTCTGAAATTAATTTCTTCAACCCCCTTAATTACACTTTACATTCTTTGAAACAAGAAAAGTTAATTTGAAATACTTCTTTATTTTCATTATCTACAGCCAAATATATTTTCAAAACATGACGGCTGGTATTTCAGTAGGTGATTGACATAGTTGCATTAATTTCTCAGAACCATGCTAATGTATTATTTCATTGCTGACTCAAAGGCTGCAAATATAACTTAAAATCATATTAAAATCTGTTTTTAGATTGGCATCTGATTAAACCTAAATTGATCTGGTTATTATTTGCTTCATTTTCAGAATTTTGTCTTTCTTTCTAAAAGATGCCATTCTATAATGATTTGCAAAAATGAATAATAACTATAATTCCCAAATATTCATTCACAGGAATTGTTTGATTTTCTTCAAGTATAAACAAAATTGAAATATTTCATTAAATTTTGTTAGTTTATCAAAATAATATCTACTTTTTTGTTTCAAAGCTGACTTAAACCAAAATACACATCCCAGAAAACTACTTTGTGTCTACTTGCTTCTTCCCCTATGAGACAACCACCACCTCAGATGGAGAAGTGAAGCATAAGCCAATTTAACATCACAGAAAAATAAAGAACGGAGAAAATGTGTGTGTCTCTATGTATGTTGGTGGAAGGAGAGAGAGAGAGAGAGAGAAAGACAGAGGGAGGGAGAGACAGAGAGAGCAGGCAGGGGAGAGAGAGGATAGATATACATTGTATGACTGGACAGACTTGCTAAAGCTGCTTCTAGAGGCCATGATTATTAAACAAAAACTTTTGTCAGAGTCTAGAATAAATAGCTTTCTATGATTTGTTAGTGAGGAATGTCCATGAAGCCAGCCAAACTATGAGGGCTTCTACTATTCTTTATAGTTTCTTGTTAGAACAAGGTAATAATGAATGTTTTGACTATTGATGAAAATACCATAACTCAAAAGACAGAGGCATCACCTTGTCACTAAACTGGAAGCATATTTCCTGCAAGGTAGCTTTCTAAGTTCATGAAGATACTATGAATGTTTCTAAAGATGAAATGCTGTCAATAGTTGTACCCAGTTGTGAATTCTAGAATCTACAAAATGAAGTTGCTGCAATGTGGGTATAGCATTCATGTTATAGATATAACCATGCTCTCTGACTGCATTTGAGAACTTATCCATGGGAGAGAATTTATATTTAATATCTTAAACCTGTTCAAAATCCCATGGCTACCATGATCACAGACCCCAGAAAATTCTTAATACTATTGTTTCCATATTAGTAAATCATTAAATTTACTAATCTGTAAATGTTTGTGCATATAGGTATATGTTACTCTCAGGCTTAATCTGAGAAGCTTTCTTTTCAGTTGAAAGATATCTCTTGCTATATGGGGTACAATAAATAAGAAATACCAATTTAGTCATAAACAAGACATGTATAACATTCTCTTTATTGCATAGTGGACAATGTGGAAGAAGGTTATGTGAAAAGAGAGTAACAACCAGAAGATGACAAGACACAGATATCTTAGTCATAAACTCAGAGGTGCTAAGGATGCCTGTGCCAGGCCTAAACTGGAATGGACCAGTCAATCTTAAATGCAGGATGAGTTTATTATTCAGCTATGGACCAGTGATAGACTTAGTGAGAGGCAGAAATTATTAGATTTACTTATTAATTTCATGTTTATGTCACCAATTACTAATAAATACTTGTAATCCAATTGCCACAATGATGGCACTGTATAAGATAAATTCAAATAAATGTAATCAGTGCGAGAATAGAACTGGTAATAATGAGGGCTGTTAGGAAGGATGGGAGACATGAGCAAGAGAAAAGTATAATCACAATGCATGTTATACATGTAGGTCAAAAAATATTAAATAACAAAATAAATCAAATAAAAAATAAACTAACCATAATTAAAATAAAATTATACATTTAAAATATAAATTTTATAGCATATCTAATACAATAATTATATCAGAAAAGATACTCAAAATGACTTACTTGAAATTATCCTTTTGGTAAGTCATTTTATTAAGAATAAGATGTGAATCCTAAAAATTTTAGGCTTTAAATTGAGAGAGAGATCCATATAGAATATATTTATATTATGGATTTGATGATACACAGAATGATCTTGAGTCCAATTTCTATTTAATGACAATATAATGTTTTTGAAAACCCACCTAATATCTTATACAACTGCATTGTTAAACAAAAAGTAAATTTTATGTGTATAGGACATCTTCAGTTATAAATTCTGTTGTGAAAAGTACAGTAAATTTACAGAGAAATCTGAGACAGACCAAATCTTAAATCTGATATTGATTTTATAATTTTCCTAAGTGTTTCACTCTTTCCATAGTAATAAAAAGAAGAAGCTTTAAAAATTTAAAATAGCAGAAACATTGATGATTTTATCTTCAGAGGCTCATTTGATTTTTGTCTGTTTACGTACTCAAACTACACCCCAAATTCATTTACACTTCAGTGATTTAGCAGGGACTTGAGTCTGTAAGTTTTACTTAGCTGTTTAATCAGTCTCTGAATGAAAAAAAAAAGATTAATTTTCAAAATATTATTTGGAGCAAATATTTTGACAAAATTTGAAATATAACCAAATCATACTGAGATTACAAGAAAAATGGAGAAGATATTTGCCAATTAAAATTATGTGTGCCGATATCTGTAAGGAGCTTTGTCTTGATAAATCAATAGGTTTCTCAATACAACACTTGTACTTAATTAAAATGGGTCATTAAACCAAGTGTGGCTTTATTTTAACTATAATTAACTGATAACAGTGCAAGATTTTTTTTTTTTTTAAGGAACTGACAATGAGAAATATTGAGACATTGTGATGTTGTAAGAGCACAGTGTTACACTTTTCTTACAGGAAATGTGTCTTCTACATACCAGCTCTATCTTTGTAGGTGTAACAGAAGTCTTACCGTATCCTGACTTGTCCATAACTGCTTATATCCACATAACACAATGGCATCATACTGCAAGGTATTCCTAAATTGGATAGTTAATCTATATATTTATTTCTGCCTAGAACTCTAGGGTGCAAAATGTAAAATGAGCCCTAGTTAATTCATATTTAGTACTTAGGTATCTGTCTTTTTTCAAAAATATTTTTACATAATTCTTTAGGAAAATCAAAGCAACTATTTTCAAGTACAGACCTGAGAAAGAAAGGTAAAGTTTACTTAATATTGCATTTAGTATTGCAAAAATTATTGAACACTCATTGCCACCAGGAGCAATACTGCAATTCTGTCTTAACTGATAAATGCATTGACCCCTAGAAGCAAACAAACCAGTATTTCCATGATGATAAAGAAAATAATAGATATGTTTTAGTATTTGGATGAGAAAACTACATCAGTGAAATTTAATGATAAAAACACACAGCTTACAGAAATAATTACTTATTTAAGAGTTTTTTATTGTACATGCGAACCACTGTTTCATTTCCCCCATTTCCTCTCCTCTTCCCCTTCCTGATCAATTCCATCCACATCTTAAAGAGGGCAAGGCCTCTTTTGAGTAGTCAAGACAGGCTGTCACACCAAGTTGGGGTAGGAAAGAGCCCCTCATCCCTGCATCAATGCTGAGTAAGGTCTTCCATCATAAGAAATGGGCTTTAAAAAAAAAAAAACAAAACAAAAAACAAAAAACCACTGTTCTTGTATTGCTAATGTCTTGGTCCCATTGCAAGAATATCCACACACTGATAAAGTCATACAATTTTCATTTGATTCACAGGGCCTACTTTGGTCCTATCAAGGCTCCTTTGCTGTTTGGAAGTAGAGAGACTTGGATCTCTGTGAGTTTGAGGCTAGCCTAATCTACAAAAATTATTTTTTACAAAAATTTAAATTTATGTTTTATATTCATGGCATTTTTCTCTTTCTGTCAATTTCTTCTGACTATAGAGAAGAATGGCATAAAGGCACTCCATATAAATGCAGAGAAAATAATACAAATTTGAAAGCTAGGATAGGCAAAGATCACTTGGTAAGTGCTACTAAAACAAACTTGTCACATCTGGGTAGGTGGTGACATCACATAAGTAAAATAATATGTTAAGAAACATTGTAGGAGTACAAACTAACTTTGATTTGAAATTCCTAAAATTGAGAAAAACATAATCATGAAAATAATGACAAGTATTTGTAACAGTGTTTAATTAACTCTGGGTTACTATATATGTAGACTAGAATGTCTGAAATATTGCCTATATCTAAAGGTTTACCATTACATTATTTTTAGTTGACTATGAGGAGATTCAGTTTAGTGAGTGTGACAACAAATCTATTTCTGTTTTTGTCCACTCATGAAAGATGCAGTTTTCAAGTGAAAAGACATCATGTGTGGAGACTATTTAACATTTGAGAGGTCAACTTTAGCATTTTCTATTGGATATTCCTTAAATTCATTTGCTTTGAATCAACAGAAAAGAGGCTTCTAATTATTAGCATAAGTACTAATATGAAACTTCGAGGGTGAAATTAGTGAATAAATATCAATGTAGTGGATGTTATATAAGTCATTCATAGTGACATTAACATCAGAAATTAGACAAGGATGCCCTCTCTCCCCTTATCAATTCAATATAGTTCTTGAAGTTTTAGCTAAAGCAATAAGAGAATGAAAAGAGATTAAGAGAATACAAAATGAAAAGAAATGAAGCTATCTCTATTTGCAGATGATATGATTGTATTCATAAGTGACCCACAGAATTTTACCAGCGAACTGATGCAGCTGATAAACACCTTCAGCAATGTAGCAGGATACAAGATTAGGTCAAAGAAATCAGTAGCCCTCCTATACATGAAAGGTAAAAGAGCCAAAAAAGAAGTAAAGGAAACATTATATTTATAATAGCTGCAAGTAGCATTAAATACCTTGCAGTAGCCATAATCAAAGAAGTAACAGATCTATTTGACAAAATTTTTAAATCACTGATGAAAGAAATTCAAGAGGATAACAGAAAATGGAGAGATCCCCCATGTTCCTGGATAGATATGATCAATTGAGTAAAAGTGGCAATTCTACCAAAAGCAATCTACAGATTCAGTGCACTGCCCATTAAAATCCCAACACAACATTTTATGAAACTTGAAAGAAGAATTCTCAACTTCACTTGGAATAACAGGAAAGCCAGGATTACCAAAACAATTTTGCTCAACAAAAGAACATCAGGAGGTATCACCATCCCTAACCTCAAGTTATACTATAAGCTACAGTAATAAAAACAGCCTAGTACTGGAATAAAAACAGACTTGTGGATCAATGGAATCAAATTGAGAATCCAGACATGAACCTGTTACAAAACTTATGAACACCTGATCTTTGACAAAGAGGCCCAAAATATTCAATGGAATAAATATAGTATCTTTAACAAATGATGTTAGCATCACTGGATGGTAGCGTGTAGAAAAATGCAAATAGATCCAAGCTTGTCAACCTGCACAAAACTCAAATCCAAGTGGAGCCAAAGACCTCAACATAAATGCAGCCACTCTGAACTTGATAGAAAAGAAAGCGGGTCACCATCAGTTCCGGTTCCACTTCCGAGACCAGGTGGTGTCTGCAGAGTCCCAGCACACTCTGTAGCAGGTGCAGATAAAGTCTGCCTGTCACCATACCCACAGCTGCTGCTGAGTGAATTTGCACAGCTACCCACCTGGACCTCCAACTGAGCAAACAGATAACTACAGGGGTGCCTGAAGGACAGACTCAGACCCCGCCCATAGGTGAGGAGGGGTCTTCAGGCCCAAGCGCTGGGCACTCCAGTCTTCAGTAGGGAACTGCTGGATGGGCACAGAGGGCACCTGCACACCCTCAGACCAGTCAGTCGCCTCTGGCTGAGCAGCAGTGAACTCAGGAGCTGGTGCAATCTGTTCACCCTGAAACTCCTCCATGGTCACGTCCTTCTCAGCAGCAGCCTGTTCCTCCTTCTCAATCCCCTCTGGGTCTCTGTAGAAGTACAGATCAGGCATAACCTCCCATGGGTGTTCAGGAGAGATAGTGCCACACATGCAGAGTACTTCCCGGGCTAGTATCCACCACATCAGACCCACTGAATGAGCTCCCTTGTTGTTGCATGGGATGACAATGTCTACGTAGCACAGAGGAGAGTCTGTGTTACACAGAGCAATGGTGGGCAGATTGACGTAAGACGCCTCTGTGAGGGGCTTTTGGTCAGTTCTGGGATCAGTGACCACTAGAAGCTGTCGCTCTTTGAAGGCTGCTTGGATTTGGTTAGTGAAGGTCTCAGGAGTGAACCGCCAGCAATTGGGGTGACTCCAGTGGCAGCAGCAAACTTCAGCACGACATCAGCAGGGTTCTCAAGGGCAACAATAGCCCGGGCTGCAAGCAACAGCTTCTCTCATGTCCTCTTCAGATCTATGATGCAGATACCATCACTTTTCGTTTTGTAGATGTACTGCTCCATCTGAAAGTCAAGGTTGGTGCCACCTAAGTGGGTTCCTGCAGCAAGGAATTTGAAAACATCCTCCTCTTTTATCTGCAGGACATCAAGGGCTCCAGACATTGCGTTAAATTTCTCTTTAAGTTACGACGGGAATCAAGAACAACGCCAGACACATCCCAGGGCAGCGCCGGAAAAAAAAGGCTAAGTTTTCCAATTTCATGGAGTACAGGTTTGGAAGTATGATTTAATGATTCAGATATTCTGAGTATCTGTTTTTATATGTCTCCTTTTTATTTCTAATTTGTTGAGTTTGGATATTCTATCTTTACCTTTGGTTAGTTTGAATAAGGCTGTTTATTTGTTGACTTTATCAAATAACCAAATCTTTGTTTCATTGATTCTCTTTGTTTTAATTTTACTTTTTCTGGGTGAGTTTGCTTTTTGTTTTTTTCCTAAATCTTTTAGATGTGCTATAAAATTGCTTGTGTGAGATATCTCCAAGTTATACAGGAACTTTAGTGCTATGAATTCTCTTCTTAGTACTGCTTTCTGTGTTCCTTTAGTTTTGGTATGTTGTAAATTTATTTTCATCACAATTTAGGAATTATTACTTTTCTCGTTTCTTCCTCATTCCAGAAGTGGTTCATTTGAGAGTTATTCAGCTTCCATGAATTATTACTCTTTCTGTAGTTTGTTTTGTTGTTAAACTCTAACTTTAGGGCATGGTGAAATGATAGAATACAAAAGGTTATTCCCATTTTTTGTATCTATTAATATTTGCTTTATGATTGAGTACTGGTCAGTTTTCTAAAAGGTTTAAAAATGTACTGAGAAGGTATATTCTTTAGTGAAATGTTCTGTATATATCTGTTAATTCCATTTGAATCATAGCATCTATTTGATACCTTATTTCTCAGTTTTATTTCTGTCCAGTAGACATGCCCATTAGTAACAGTGGGGTGTTGAAGTGTTCCTTCACTGTGTGTGGTTTGTTGTGAGTTAAGTGATTGCTATCATGTTTGAAGCATAAGTGCTTGGAATTTAAACTTAATCTTGATAAATAATTTTTTCTGAGATTGCTATGCCCTCTTCTGAGAAACTCCAAACCAGACCACCATGGAGTAGACTCTGATGAAAGAACAAACGTTTTCTTTATTCATGCCAAAGCAGGGATCTGTTCCAAACACTCCTTTTGCCAAGAGTAAGGGGAGGAGGTCCCAAGATCTTTCTACAAGAGGTTTATATATGATAGAGTTTCAAGTGGTAAATTATGTGTCTTTACCCTACATGTTGGTCAAGAAAACTAAAGATGATGTACTTGTTGAATAATTCAGTATATATGACTGCTAACAGCTTGCCAGGTTGTCTGTAGAGGAACTATAATGTTCTGATAGAATATGGAGTATTTTATAGAGATATATGGTTTCTTTAAAAAAATATTGTATGCCTATATTTTGTTTTTGCTGATTCCAGGAATCATGTTTTTGCCAGTTCTAGAATATATGTCCTTTTTCTTCACTGTGTCACTGTTTTGGGGGTAATTGAGTTCAGCCCTCAGTTGTCTCAGGCCTGTTTTCCAATATGACATTGGTTCTGCTTCTTCATTCCCACCTCTCTTTGTAACCTAGGGATACCCAATCATAGGTCAAAAGTACCCTGCTTTAGCAGATTGAGTGCCCACTCTAAAGAAGAGAACTTGTATTTCTCGGTTGAGGATTTTATATTGAGTCTGATTTCTCTGTGCCATTAACAAAAAGGTCACCAGCCTTTCTGTAATGAAGTCCATTTGTCTATTCAGAATATATGGTACAGCAGTTAGTATGAGGATGAGTATCAATAAAGGCCCCAAGAGAGGGGAGACTAAAATTGTAGCCAAGGAAACTGTTAAACCAGGACTCAAACCATCCCTGGCTAGTTGATTATTCTTTTTTTCACCTACTGAGACTCTCCTTTACTTTGGCGGTGGAGTCCTTAACAAGTCCAGAATGAACTACATAAAAACAACATTCTTCTCCCAAGGCTGCATAGTCCTGCACTGTTGCAAAAAGATGAGGTCTGGACCCCTCCTGTTTTGCATGACTACTTTAGCTAGACCCCTCCTGTTTTGCATGACTAGTTCAGCCAAGGTGGTCAGGGAATACTGAAGTAAGTGGGAGAGAGAGAGGTCTCTAATCTCCCTATGTCTGGATCAATAACCACCTGCATGTTGAAGTAAAGATTCTTTGTGATCAGGGAGGCTCTCCCAGTACCCATTGTCATGAGACTGGCTCCCAGAACATTTAAAGTTAAAGTAGCTATGGTTCTCTCTTTGCTCTAGGGCATAAATTTATAGTTCTGTCTTCCTCATGATAGATGATTCTGGGGACCAGCGGTACAAATATACAGAAACCCTCATTAAGCTTGATGGTCATGTTGTAGAAACAGGGGTGAGGCTAGTAGAACATGTTCACAGGTGTCATTGTAAGTTATCAAGTAAGAGGATTCTGGAGAAATGATTTGGGAGGAATGTCATAGAGACTGTGGATTGACAGTGACATTGTCTAACAATTCCCAATCCTCACATTCAGTCAAATGGTAATCTGTTTAAAAAAAAATTAAAACTGTGCCAACTTGTAGAAGTGTATTTCCCACTTTCTTTTCATCAAGTTCAAAGTGGTTGGGGTTAAGTTGCGGTCTTTGATCCACTTGGATTTGAGTTTTGTGAAGGTTGACAGGCTCGGATCTATTTGCATTTTTCTACACACTTCCTTCCAGTTATGCCAACACCATTTGTTAAATATACTATCTTTTTTCCATTGAATGTTTTGGGCCTCTTTGTCAAAAATCAGGTGTTCATAGGTTTTTGGGTTAATGTCTGGATCCTCAATTCTATTCCATTGGTCCACAAGTCTGTTTTTATGGCAGTACCAGGCTGTTTTTATTACT
>PVIH01027994.1:0-15962 GCA_004025045.1 Sigmodon hispidus | reverse complement strand
TTGGAAGAAGTGTGTCACTGAGGGTAGGCTTTGAGGTTTCAAAAGCCCATGCTAAATCCAGTGTCTCTCTGCTTGTGAATCACGATGTAGCTCTTAGCTACTGTTCCAGTTCCCATGTGTGTTGTTCATCTTTCTGGTCAGAGTTTCTTTTGGGACTGCCAGCTCCGAAATAATGATGTAAAGACCTCTTAATAATCAGGAAAGCTTGGCCTTAGCTTAGGTTCATTTCCAACTCGCTCTTATAATTTAAATTAACCAATTTATATTCATCTATGTTTTGCCACATGGCTTGATACCTCCTTTCAGTACCATAATCTGACTTCCTCATTGTTTGCAGGTGAATCTTACATGCCAGATTCTAACCCAGAGTTCCTATCTCTGCCCAGAAGTTCTGCATAACCTCTTTTGCATATCTATTGCCCATTCATCTCTTTATTAAACCAATCAGAATAAAACAGTGACATATTTATTATTACATGCCATTTGCTCATGTGACATGAATGGAGATTTATGTTACAGTTTTGTCACACAGTCCAAACAAACACATAAAGTTGACAGATGTCTTTTAAATTCTCAAACATAGGATAAAAAAAATCACATTTAGCTTATTTTTGCACACTACATACTTCATACTTGTGTTAGTGTAGATATGTGTGCTATTTTTGAAAGTATTGTGTTTTCAGAATAAAAGGACTAGACAGCAATGAAGAGCACAAGTAGCTTAGGTGATCCAGACTCTCATAATACCTCTGTTAGAGTTTCTTCAAAAAGCTGCATCCAGAATAACTCCAAAGCTGCTAGCAGAGACAATTTAAAGTATTGTACTTATGTATCCCATTAAAAATGTAATGTTTGGTTTTAGTTCTTGAAAGGTACTATAAACTATTTAGGATAATTATTGAATACAGGTTAGTATACTTGTAATTATTTTAGGTGTTCTTTCAAGATCAGAGATATATTTTAGATAGATATGTGGTCTTCAAACACTTTAGAGTTCTACAGAATTTGCCATTTAAGATGTTTTAATAACATAGGGCTTTTCATGACAATGAGATATGCCTGCTTCTAGCAATACCAATCTACCTTTTCAAAGAATGATGAACATTGAAGAAACTCCATATGGAGTTTGCTTTCATTGTGGCAAATTTAACCACTCAGCAAGAAACAACCCTTGCCTCAACTGCTCACAGTATGTTGTCCAAATTGGACAAGCTGGGCACAAAAGTTCAGGTGACTGCTGAACTTTGCACAGACATATAGGACAGTCTTTCAAAAGTTCTTGCTTCACAGAAAAGTTTGTCAAGTAATCTAGGCCTGAAGGCAGAAGATGAGTGCCACAAGATTGCAGAGGAACCTTGGGAAATTGTCATGCCCAACAGATGTCCTTATCATTTCTATAGTTTTGAAAGTTGCTTGTTCACTTCCTGTTTACTTAGGTAATATTTTATCCTCTTTGGGTCTCTGATGGGGTTGAAGACTAGATAGTTATATGTACATGTTTTTTGTTACCAAATTTACAAATGAACCTTATAAAAGAGATGTAACCTGCATGAGATTGAGAGACAGGAGAGCTCATGTTTTTAAAGAAAATGTTTAAAGGTATATAAAGATATCTTTACATTGGTTATAAAACTTATAATAGTGATTTAGGTATAAAACTTTAAACTCATCAAGATAGGATAGAAAATAATTTCTCTGAATTTGCCAAACACTAATGGACTGGAAATTGGGAATGTAATTCTTACCTGATAATTTTTCTTTTTGTATCTATTTGATTGTGTTAGAGTTAAAACCTTTTCTTTTCATTTATACAAAAATGGGAAAATGTTGCAGGATATTAGGTCACCCTGTTTGATTCTAATTAGCTTAATAAAGAGCTGAATGGCCAATAGCTGGGCAGGGATGAATAGGTAGGTCTTTCGGGAAAGATAGCAATTCAGGATGAAACTAGACTAATGTGGGAAATAACAGCAAGATGCAGAGCAAGTCAGATATACAGAATAGAAGATAGGTAAAAAGCTACCTGGCAGAATTTAGATTAATAGAATTAGGTTAATTTAAGTTATAAGAGCTAGTTGAGAACAAGCCTAAGGTAAAGGCAAAATTTTTATAATTAATAATAAGGTTCAATGTCATTGTTTGGAGGCTGGTAGTTCAAGAAAGTCTGAAGATAAAGTCCAGCTACACACATGGATAGTCCCACAAAGAAGAATGTAACTTGGTCCTTGCCATATGCCATACAAAACAATTAACTCAAAAAGGATCAAAATCTGCAAGAAACTTCAAAAACAAAACATGGGAGTAAATTTTCATGAAATTGAATAAAGAAGCAATTTCTTAGATTTATTGCAAAATGACAAGAGATAAAAGTGCTTGGTCATTAAAGTGGAGTATTTCTTTAATTCCAGTACTATCAGTTCAGAGGTTAGAGGATCTCTGAGTTTGATGACAGCCTGGTCTACATAGTGAGTTCCAGAAGAGACAGGGCTGCCTAAGGAGAATATGGCTTTTACTTTTTAAAAAATGTATACAGATTGTATTGTACCAAAGAAAATCTTGTAATACATCACATAAGAACATCATCAAAGAAGCAAAAATTCACCAAGGTATGCTGTCCCATGAAGGAAAAAAGATCAAAAGTTCAAGGTTATCCTCAGGAGTGTGAAAGATTACAGGCTATGTGAGAATTCTAAAATAAATAAATAAGTAAGCAATAGTAATGAGTATTAACATTGCAGGAATAGTACCAATTATCTAAAAATATATGATGACAGAATATAACTGAAGGGTCTGAGGCCTCCTTAAAAAAGAATAGTTCAGCACTGAATCAGAGAGAAATATGCTGATTGGTCAGGTAAGGGATACTCTGACAATGAGAGATAATCCATACCCACCACCATCAGAGGGTAGAAAGGGAGCCAGCAGTCAGAAGTCAGTGGTTAGACCCGCTCTTGGATGCTGCCTGAAAACTGGAGCAGAAGCTGGGAGGTTCTGATGAGACTCCGGCTCCCTTCCCTTCCAGAATTGCATCATTGACAGAGGAGGTCATCCTGTCTCCCCTTAGACCACTCTGAATTTATGTGTCAAGTTAGTTCTCTGACCATTATTGGTTTTGTTCCACAAACTATCAGCTGACTTCTGTCCTGACAACACCTGCTGTGCTACTTGGCATATAACACCTCAGCCTTCTGCTGTCTCTGCTATCATGCTGTCCACAGTTATCATGTTTTGTGGCAGTTTATAGGTATGTTGTTATTTCCTAGGAACTACATCAGGTTACATAGTGCACATTACTTGCTGCCTTCTAAGTAGTGGAACCAACATATCAGACCACAGCCACAGGACTTGTATCCCTTCTCTCTATAAAAATAACATCTCACAGCTTGCTGTCAGGCTTGACCATGCTACTTTCTATGGCCAAAAGAATGTGTGGAAGGAGAAGCAGGTCACTCTTAAGAAGCTGAGTTATTGTGAGTTTTTCCATGGTTCCTTGTCTTCTCCTATAGGATGACATGTTGAATATAAGGTTCCTCCTTCAGGATGGATATGAAGGAACAGAAGGTCACTCTCAAGCTACAGCTACAAAATGAGCACAGATGAGTCTTTGCAGCTATGATCCAGTAACATTACTGAGGTATTTGGAATTATACCTTAGTATAACATGTCAAGCAAGGCAGATACCTTGGTTTCACAATGGTTTGTTCCAATTACCAAGTACCATGTTGTTTCAAATACCCAGGAAAGTTACATAAAATAAAGATGCTGTCCCTTTCTCAAAAAGTAATAATCCACTCCAGCTGATCCTAGATCCTGGTTTAGTAGTTCATTCTACCATGCCCCATCACCTTGAGAAATGCCCTCTTGATGTCTTTGTTTCTCAAACTGTAGACCATTGGGTTGAGCAAGGTTGTGAAGGCATTATAAAAGAGTGAAATCTGCTTGTCTTGTTCAGGGGAGTAGCTGGAGTTGGGCCTCATGTAAATGTAAGTAGATGGACCATAGAAGCATGTGACCACAGTCAGGTGAGAAGCACAGGTAGAGAAAGCCTTCCAACGGTCTTGGGTTGACTTGATCTTAAGAATTGCCTTGACAATATGAACATAGGAGGCTACAATGAGGGAAACTGGAGTAAGACCCATTAAAACACTCACGACCAGGTCCACCATCTCAGTGATGTGGGTATCCATGCAAGCCAAACTGCGCAGTGAAGGGCCTTCACAGAAATAGTGGTTGACCCTGTTGGGCCCACAATATGGCAGGCTCATGGTGAAGAAAGTATGTAACAAAGAAGAGAGGAAACCACAGATCCAAGACCCAGATACCAACCGTATACACAGTCCCCAATATAGGATGACAGTATAATGCAGTGGGTGGCAAATAGCCACATATCTGTCATAAGCCATGACAACAAATAAGGTGCACTCAGTAGTAGCCAGAGCACCAAACACAAACATCTGCAACCAACAGCCAGCAAAAGAAATGGTCTGAGAGTGAGCAAGAAGATGCACCAACATCTGGGGAATGGTGGTGGTAACATAGCCTGTATCCAGCAGGGCAAGTATACAGAGGAAGAAGTACATGGGAGTGTGCAGCTGTGTGTCCAGGCAGATCAGCATGATGATGAGCCCATTGCCCATGACTGAGCACAGGTAGATGAGAAGGAACACAATGAAGAGGATGCTGTTGGTCGTGGTGTCACTGGAGAAGCCAATCAGGATAAACTCAGAGACCCAGGTTTGGTTCTGCTCTGAAATCAGCCACATGGTTGGGCCAGTGAGAGAATAACGTTCATCTATGTGTCACTTGGTATGTGCCAACTATAAAGGCAGAAAGAGAAGACACAAGCTGGTATGATAGATCAATGGTTAAGAGCATTGACTGCTTAGAGCTGTTGTAATTCTGTTCTCGGGGTCCGACTTGCTCTTCTGACCTCCACAGGCCACACACATACGTGCACATAAACACACACACACACACACACACACACACACACACACAGAGTAAACATGCATGCATGTAAGCAAAATCCCATACATACAAAATAAAAATACAATTTAAAATACTTTTAAATTAAGAAAAGAAAGATTGAGTCAGGTGTTCCTTACTCTTGAGGGAGGGGTGACAAAACTGGATTTGCCAGGAGTGGAGAATGATCTAAGCATTATTGGGTCAGTGGGACCATAGGACTGTCTGCTCCCTGCCCAGGGAGGGGATGGGGAGTTGTGGAGAAGAAAAAATGACCTGATGTGGTGGGAGGGGGAAGGGACCTTGAATAAGGATATACAGGGATGAAAAATACATGTGTAGTAATCTTATTTGCATTATCACCCTTGATAAAGCATACTTATGATTTTTGTCTTCTTCATAGTTATTATTAACTTATCAGCATTTTAAATTCATTTTACTGTTTTTCTTGATAAATACAAAATAAATAAAGAAGGGAAAAGAGAAAGACAAAAAAAGAAAAGAAAGGCTGGAGTGTGTGCTCAAAGCACGCAGTTCTGTGCACTCTTCTCAAGTTACTGTACTTTCCAATGCCTTAGTCTCTTCATCTATCAAATGAGGCTGATGACACTCATGTCTCAGGATGATGATGACTATCTAAAGCATGACACATAAATCCTAGAAACACATGTAACACACAACATGGCATATTCAGTCTCACACTCTAATTCTAGCTCTGGGTAGGCAAAGACAGGGATGCTCAGAACAGGAGGACTGGCTACACTACGTGAAATGATGAGCACTGGGCTCAGCTATGAGATCCTGCCTCAATGAATAAGGTAAGAGCAACTGAGGAAGAATTCACTGTCAGTCTCTGAACACACACACACACACACACACACACACACACACACACACTTACCACAGGCATATGTAAAAAAGAGTAAACAAGTAGATGAAGGAGACTGAACAAACATCAGTCAGACACAGGACCCCACATATAAAGTCCATGAGTAATGGCAGAAGTTCCTGTGTGTAACGCACTGGGGACACTGTAGTCTTCCCAGGGGATGCTAATGGGTTGTGTGACTATGCCAGCAGCAAAGTTACTTCTTCCCTCTTTATTTCTGTCTCCCTCTGCACAGAAACAACCAATTCCAGGTGTGATATAGCATTAAGTGGTAAATAAAGAAACCATTATTTTAGATTCAAACCTGATAAATACATTTATCATTTCAGAAGAAAAGGTAAGATTTTATTAAAAGAGCACTTTCCTTGAAGGGAAAAATAATGGCAATCTAGAATAAGTAGGGGGAAAGTACTCAAAATACTTATACAAAGCATTGGAAAATCACAAACATAACAACAGAGGCACCAATGGAATAGTGACCTATATCTAAAGGGCATTTCACAAGGCAGCTGTCTGGTGCACATTGATGAGGCTAAGGTCCTCAGCTCCATTACTCATCTGGAAATTCCAGGAGAACACCACAGTGCCAGCGCCCCCTCTTCTTCTCAGTCTCACATCGCCACACGCCTACCAGCAGGGCTACAACAACAGACATCTAGGATTGACAGGAGCGACTGGATCCAATGGGAGAGTAAATTAAAATGATCCCTTTAGTATGGGCCTGGCTGTGTTCTCTAACATCGAACACATTTAATGCATAGCCTAGCAACACAAACATCAGCTTCCATTCTGAAACATTATGTAAATATATAGACATATACAAACAAACTGAAGGAAAGACATGTGAAGGAAAATTCAAAGACTACTCAAAATAGTCCAAGCTAGGAAATCCCTTATATGCTAAATAAGCAAGACAATGGCTAAGGTGGAAAATGGTTTTGATGGAGTAGAAATATGAAAGAGACTTCTGGACATCCTCAGTCCTCTCCTTCCCCGTCCCCATCCCCTCCTGACCAGTCACTGCTCATCACCCTCACTGCTTTCCTTCCTTTTACCCCAGGTCAGGAGCCCATCATCTCTCCTGGCATTTCTGCATCAGCATCTCCATATGCCCCTTTCTCTACATTTCCTCCTTTGGTGCAGTTATTTCTTTTTTAATTTTTAAAAATTAGTTTCATGTAATATGCACTGATCATGTCTCTTCTCTCCCCTAACTTCTCCCAGATCCTCTTCACTCAACTTTATATTCTTTTTTATCTCACTCTTTTTTTCAAGAAAAAACAAAATAAACTACAGAAACGTATATATATATATATATATATATATATATATATATATATATATACATATATATATAAACAAAACAACAGCAAAAATACCAAACCCAAACTAAATCCTTGAAGTCAGTCTCCTGTAGTCTAAATTCACTTGAGCATGTGACCAGTCACAAAACATAACTGATAATGCACAGTGACATAAAAAGAAGAAAACTGATTTTCCTTTCCTGAGAGGGATCAATTGTAAATAGTTTTTGTTTAGAGGCAGAACTTTGTGTTCACATTCATTTCTCACTTCTGAGTATTTGTCTTCCTGAACATTTTCTTCTTGTGACTGCTACAATGCTTTTTTCAAATTGCTCCTATCCGGTCCCTGCTGAAAGCCTTTCAGAGCTCCCAAGGTCTGGAATGTGAGTTGGATGCACAGATGTGGAGACAAAGCCTCAGCACACAATTGTCTCTTCCATCTCTGCTCTCCACAGATTTCTGTATGGAAGCACTCCTAGCATCCTGCATACCTCTGCCTCCCTCATACATTAAGAAATTTCCTAGCTTCTCATCATGGTGGGTAGGAAGACCACCACTTCCACTGTGTTACCCAAATGGTGGATAAAGCAGGACTCAGATAGACCAGGGATCCTTCCCTGTCATGCTACAACCTTCCACACAACACAGGTAGAATACATGCTGAATTTCTTTTCGCTGGCTAGTTGCAATCTAAATAATGCTATGGGGAGTCTCATGCCAATTTTGATACCAAAACACTTGGACAAACCCTTTGCTTCTCCCTTATTAGCTGAAACCCCAAACAACTAAGGAAGAATTGTCTCTGATGGAGTATGAATGTATAGGTGATTTCCTACCATTTCTAATAATAAGAACAACTAGTATTTATTTTAGATAATTTGTATATTCCAACCAAAGTTGCACTGACTTTAGTTTAACACTGCAGCAGTTCACTGAGGGAAGAATTTTTACCTGTGCTGTCTGTGAAAACCCAAGGCCTGGACAGGGAGAGTTGGTGCAGATTGCAAGCTCAGTGCTGGAGAAGTTGGGGTTTAGGTGACATCAGAGCCTGGCTCTCGGTCCCCTTCTCTGCTTCTCCACACAGCCTTTGAAGTGGAGAGGAGAGGAAGAAATGTCTGCACATTATCCACCTGGTGGAGTTTATTGAAACTGAGTACAGACCGGAGTCCTCTGAGGACAGAGCTGGATGGCTAGCTAGAGAATAGCTGATCTTCTGATGCAACATCCCTCCTGTCTGAATATGAGAAACCCTGGGTTGTACTGAAATAGAAAGATTCAGTTAAAGAGTATTTGAGGTGTGACTCTATGGCCTGGAACACCACTTAGTGATTGATACACAGTCTGTTATGTTTTCCTAGCTCAGTGGACTAGGATTTCACTTATATTTGCTTTGTTTCTTGTTTTTCTGAGACAGGATTTTCTGTGTAACACAATATTTCACCGCACACTTCG
Source organism: Sigmodon hispidus (assembly GCA_004025045.1). Classification (NCBI taxonomy): domain Eukaryota; kingdom Metazoa; phylum Chordata; class Mammalia; order Rodentia; family Cricetidae; genus Sigmodon; species Sigmodon hispidus. The sequence continues at coordinate 7,352 of PVIH01027994.1, read as the reverse complement.
AGTGTCCCAGCAAGACAGTGGCCCAATTCTATGAGTGCAGTACTCACAGATAAAGACATCAAGATTGTATTCCAGGCCAGAAAAAGCTATATACTTTATCCCAAACCTACAAAGGCCAAATATATGGAAGTTTTAGGATTAGGGGTGCTAGGATATATTTGACTATGAATCAAGTTTGAGGCTAAGGAAGCTAGCTACAGCAGACTAACCATACCCACCCAAAACAAAACAAAAAATCATCATGTCTCTGCCCACAAAGCACAACAAAGTATGTCTCTGTGGTGTGAAAAGACCCTTTTAAAAACATTGACCATTACTGCTTTCTCACTGATACAGCTTTCTGCATCGCTTGAGATCTTTGAGATTAAGACTGCATATTCTTTATGCCCCAACATGATTTGAAACAGAAAAATTCTCTGTATATATTTATTAAATTAATAAAAGGAGTAAGGAAGAAGGAAGGAAGAATGTAATGTTGAGATGAGAAGAAGAGTAGGCAGTGATGGGAGAGATGGGGGAGTGTGAGATGCATGCACAATGGACCTGGAGAAGGATAGCTTGACTAATTATTATCTCTACACCCACAGATGCCTGATCCAGACCCACAAGCCAAGCACTGATGACCATCTTACCACTTATAAATCCAGGGAATGAGTCACTGAATGGCAGTGCCTTGCACTTATGGGGAAGCCTCCTAAAGCAACTGAGTCCAGAGAGCTGAGATCCTAGGCAGTTCAATCTCCTGAGAAATTCCAAGGTGCTGTAGAGTTTGAGGGAATAAATATCTCACTTCTTCTGGAAGTAGCTATTCCTGGCTCCTGAAGATGGTGCCTATAAAATCCTGCTTAACAAAGGCAAGCTCAGACATCTTCACCACTTCCCAGAAGGACCAGTTGCTGAGGTTTTATGACCCTGCTTCCTCTCTGAGCTTCCCCAGGAGAGCTGGGTAATGGCCACCTGTTCTGTGCCCAGTGGGGATGCTGAGATGATCCCTGGATGCTGTCAGCAAGAGCACTGCAGTGAGACCCTTGGGGCAGAGCAGGAAGGAACAACCCACAGGAGGAGGAGTGGTGACCTGGTCCATTTTCTAGACTAACTGGGGAATGAGAGCATCTCAGAGAGGAGGAGGTGGGACCTGGTCCCCTGATGCACAGGTCAGGGACTTCAGTTCTCATTCTGATTCCTGTTTCACTGCCCAAACCCTGAGCCTGACACTCAGTGAGATCATGTTTGAGTCACAATCCTCTTCCTTGGGGCAGTCATGGGCCTCTGTTCTCTATTGTGTGATATCTGAACAAGTTACACAGAACCTCTGATGCTGATGAAGAATCATCAACAATGGGAACTGGAGGATGCCTATGAGAAAAGAGGATTTGATGCTCTTACAGGACACAAAGTTTCATTCCCAGCACATACATGTCAGGTCACAACTATCTATATCTCCATTTCTAGAGGATCTGGAACCTACTTCTCACCTTTCCAAGAACAAGAATGTACTATGTGTGAATAATTTATATATATGTATATATACTTACCCACATACATACATATACATATGCATATTTATATATGTGTGAAAGTGTGGACACACATAAACAAAGGAAAAAAATACTGAAATTAAGGAAAAGGCCTCTGTCCTTTCTGAAGTGATGGATAAGAATCTCCAATTCTGAATAAATGTTTAGAAAATTAACACAGGAAAAATTAGACCTAGGTCTCTTTCTCTAACGTGTACCTCAGGTAAATTTGTTAAGTTATAGCACTGTGTGCTGAAACATCAAATGACAACCTGAAGCATTTAGGAAGTTTGCAGAGGACTGGTGGGTTTTTAAAGAGAATGCTGCAAGATTTCAGGAGTTATTTGAGTAGAACTTTGGGTGTATATTCAAAAGAAAATGTTTGTTCCTTCTACACTATGGATAAAAAATAAATACTTGCTGGCTAAAAAATGTATTTCTATATTGCCGATTTGAGGGGTGTGGTTGTATGGATGTAAATGGTTCCACAGGCTCATAGGGAGTGGTATCATTAGAAAGAGTTAGGCTTTGTTGGAGTGGGTGTGGCCTTAGTGTAGGAAGTGAGTCACTGGGAGTGGACTTTGAGGTTTCAGATGCTCAAGTCAGGCCCACTCTCTCTTCCTGCTCTCTGCTGATTCAGATGCAGAGCTCTTTGGTATCTCTCCAGTGCCATGCCTACCTGCAGGCCACCATGTTTCTTTCTAAGAGTTGCCATAGCAATGGTGCCTCTTTACTATTAAATATTCATTAAATATCTCTATTTTAAATATAAAAAACCAAAACAATCAACCACGACATAGTAACTAGGAAGTCACATGTGACATCCCAATGAGAGTCGGGGGGGAAGAAAACTCACAAATATGAATTTGGCTCTGAATGTATCAAGGTCTGTGTCATGTTCTCTTGAATTCGTTGTTATTCTCCCTCGGTGTCTCTTCTGTAGAATTCTAATAGTAACCTCTTCCCTTCCAGGCTGGCTAATAAGTAAATGTGATGATGTCAGCACCTGTCACAAGTTCTGGCCGGTATTGCCTGGCCTTGGATCCATATTCCCACCTCTCTCTTACTTGGTTTCCTAATTATTCTGAAGGAAAAGTCTAGACTATAAAGGCTTCCTGGTAAGAGTGACTGACTGATAAGGGGTAAGAATTCCTGTGAGCTGCTCCCAAAACACAGCCAATAGTAAAGGTTATTTATAAAAGAACAATTAAATAAATTGAATTGGAAACAAAGATAGCATGTCTATGAATGTGACTGAGTATATAGCACCTGAGTAAAGACAGTGCTTGAGGCTAGAGTTCAAATCATAGCTGTAACATGAGGTTCCTGGTCCCATCTGGTCAGAGGTCCATACCTACATTTCAGACCTGCCTACCCTGCTTACCCCCCCCCCAAATGACTCAGATGCTTATATTAATTTTATCTTATTTGGCCTATGTCTCAGGGCATAATGCTGGCTAGCTCTTTCATCTTAATTTAACTCATTTTCATAAATCTGTCCTGACATGTGGCCTATGGCTTACCTATTTCATTACATGTTTCTTCCTGGGCACTGGATACTGTATGTCTTAACTCTGCCTTCCTTCTCCTACCTATGCTCCAATTCTTCCACCTACTTATACGGTGCTGGCATAGGCCAAAACAGCCCCTTTATTTAAAGAATAATATTCACAGCATACAGAAAGACATTCCCACATCACTTCCCCTTTTCTGTCTAATCAAAAACGTTTTAATTTTAATATAATAAAATTATACATAACAAAACAACTATCAAGCAAGAATTGCAGTTATATCATCCAGTCTATTTGCATTTAACAAAGTTAAAGAAAATATTTATTTTTGTGAGTTTAAAGTTTTATATCTAATATATCTTCTAAAATATTTAGGAAAAATTACATTTTATTATTTAATCTTTAATTATATTAAAGACTATAGAAAGACATAAAATTATTTGAGTAAATAGAAAGTGTAAGCAACTTTTAAAATTTAGAAATGACAGAGATGACATTTGTCTGTCTGTCTGGACTGTCACTTAAAGTCTTTTATAAAATGGTGGGACATCTGTCTTTAGCCCATAGGCCCAGAGTTTGTGGCATATCTTTTAGTGAAGTAGGAAATCTGAACCATGTATTTTGGTATAGTTTATTAGCATTTTTTTTGTGTGTGTCTTGGAGGATGTTTGGCAGTTTTTTCTTCAAAGCAGGAATTTGAAGGGTTATCTTAGCTTGTTTTGCCAAAATCTAGAGCTCATTTTTTAAATGGAACTTGCATGTCTAGTTTATATAGCATATTGTTAAGTAGTTAATATAAGAGCAGTTTTTTTTTCTAGTGGCTAACTATTGCCACAAAGTAAATTTTATGTGGAATTTTTTTTAATGTCTATTATCTTTTTGAAGTATATTGGTGTTGCCAGGAGTAAACTTGTCTCACTCTCTAGAAAAGTCTAAGTTTTTAAAATATTTCAAGTGTCTGAGGATTATTTATCTAATTGAAATGTATCTTTGTATATCTAAAAATATCTAATTAACATGATTATAAGTTTGGTTATTATAGACTATTAATTTGCATTTCTTAATTATATCTTACAATTTTAAATGAGTTATATAATCACCATACCTTAAACAAGAGTAGAAAAATCATATAGCATAGCAAAATTGCCCTTAAGTTTGTATCCATGAACCAAAATCTTCACCAATTTAAAATATTTTTAGATTCACAGCTGATTTTTGGATTAAAGTAAATTTAATAATTTCTCTTTTTAAAAATCATTTCTATAGACATCCCACATCACATAGCATTAAATAAGGTGAAGACAACACAAGCCCTGAGCTCTGCACGTCCTGATGAGCAGCTCCATTTCCCTATGCTGTGTGTTCTTGCAGGTGTTTGGTGTGATGCATTTGCTGGCTGAAACACTGTACAACGACACGTGATCTCAACTGCTGTTCAGTGGCATGCACTGCAACCATGCCATGGCCATGGTAGGTGTATTTGCACCTTAGTACTTGGCAATCAGCACCAATCAGAAGCACCTTGGCACAGCCCTGGCTCCTGCAAAGCCATGTCCCTCAGCTCTAACCCCAATCTTCTCACTTTGCTGTTGGTCCTCATCAGCTCTGGAGAGGCTGTCGAGTCCAGGCAGAGATTCCTCTCCACCAGGATTGATGAGGAAACAGAAGTTTGGAGAGCAGACAGAACCCATTGAGTGTTACATATAGACTGACCTAGCCACCCTGTCTCTGTTGTTTTCTGTCATGGAGATTTTATCAAAGATTTACAGAGAGGATGTCTAGAGGACACACACATGCATACCAATTTGAGTTAGGTATCAACTTCACCAACATGGCATAAAAGCAGTCACTAGATGGGGGCAGAACTTGGCAAATGTGAGAAAGCCCAACGTCACGTAGAAACTACATTTGGGATCTAGCAAGAAAGAAGACAGACCAGAGGAAAAATAAAATAAAATGAAAAAAATGCTGGGATGATCTTACACTATTTGGGTGAGGACTCAAAAAGGTAGGCATATATTACAGAGCTGCTCCAAGGACTATACACACTTGTTTTTTCTAATGATTGCAGCACTAAGAAATTCCCATGCATGGTTGTAAATGCTCATTGCACAGATATTGAACAATGACCCAGAAGACATGAGAAATTTGGTGACACCCAGGTAGGGAATAGTAGAACCAACTCCAGGGCAGGCCACTTGCCTCTTGGGTGAGACTGAATCTGCCATGTGTATTACATCCTTAACTGTGTGATTTCAAGAGTTTAAGGTAATTCCTGTACCTCTGGTCCTGCTCTACAATGGTCATGGGGCCACCCCAGAAGACAGCAGGAAGGAAAAGTCATACTCTAGAGGTTTTATTTGATGCCAGAATGACATATAGGCCTAAGAGAGAGAACGGTGAGTTTTGAAAAAAAGGGCGAAGCAGCAGATTCAGAGCTCTCACAGGCAGGGGCTCCGTAATTAGCCCCAGCTGACAACGCCTCATTAATGGATCATGAGAGAATTGGCTCATTTGGTTAGATGAGTACCTCAGCATGTTCTCTGGTTTTATGTATAGAGAAGATGCTAAATATCACCATGACAAGCACTGAGAGATGGCCAGAGAAAGGACCTGACAGATGTCTGCTTAGAAAGCCATCCTATGTACTCAATTCTTTACATCCTTTTCTGTTGAGGACACCTTTGATGAGAATTCATGTGAGATGGAATCATCTTAACATTCTTTCCCCTTTCTAAGAAGGCTACTCCTTACTCACTCTATGCCATTTTACAATTATATTCCATGAATAGTCATGCCCATGTAGCCAAACCATGGATCACAATGCACTCATCAGTATAGACTCTTACCTGGAAGCCATTTCTCTTTTCAAACCAAAAGAACAACCAAATTCTATGAACAGTATTTTGTCCCCTGGGAGAGATTTTCCTGACTACTGTCTTCAAAGATATCCAGAAAATAAGACATAATGCTCTGATTTACACTTTCAGCTTGGACAGGCTGTCATTTAAAACCATGTAAACTGAATAATATTGTTTCTCTACTTCAATTCACCACAGAGAACTGTCCATGGAGACCACAGCTCAGGCTGTGGGAGAAATATATAAGGATTACACCTCTTGAGTAACTTGCTCCTGTGACTACTTGTGCATTCAGGCAATACTAGAGATTTCTGTGGGTGCACACTAATATTGATGATGCCAGCTTTGTGACTTACTACATGAGTGCTTATTTAATTATGAGAACAAATGAGGGAAAAGGATGATAAAATACAACAAAAGCACTTTTATCCATTAAAATTGATAATTTAAACATGTTTCTAAGTATATAATGTAATATATACTATACTATAGCATACTATATTATAACATAATATATAGTAAGTAATATATATGTATATGGTATGAGGGTATTGAGTTCATATGGTCATTTGAAGGTTTGGTTCATGTGACAGACTATATTGTTAATATGTCAGCACATCCTACACAGATACACAGAGCCAATGTGCCTCCATCATAATACTAGCTGTCAATCTTTTGAAATTGCCAAATAGATCCTAAAGTTTAATGGAAACTGCAAGGGTCCCAGAAGAGGTCTGTGGTTGATTGAATAAGAAAAACTCTATGGGCTCATATGTTTGAACACTTAGGAAGGCTTAGAAGAATTAGGAGGCATAGGTTTATTGCAGGAATGTGTCACTGGAGGTGGGCTTTGAGATTTCAAAAGCCCATGTCAAGTCAAGTGACTCCCAGCCTGTGGATCAGGATGCAGCTCTCTGGTACTGCTCCAGTGACATGAGTGTCGCTATATCCATGCCATGATGATATATGATGGACTAAACCTCTGAAACTATAAGCATGCCCCCAACTACATGCCTTCCTTTAAAAGTATTGCCACAGACATAGTATCTCCTCACAGCAATAAACTTGTGACCAAGACAAGACCTAACAATCATTAAAAATAACATGAACGTACAAGGACTCATATTTTCCACTTTTGAAACAATTCACAAAGCCATAGCAATCAACAACAAAAAAGTGATGCACCAGCCTAAGATTGAGATGGAATTTCATAGACTAGAATTGTCACTCCAGACACAAGCACTAAAATGTATTGACTGATAGTTTTAGTTAGGGACATAAAAAATGTTCAATGGTGAAAAGCTAATAATTTCAAAAATGATGATGAGAAAACATGGATATCCACATGAAAAAGAATAAAATTTGGCCCTTACCACATACTATATACAAAACTAATTTGGAATGGAACAAAACCTCAAAGAGACTTTAAAAACAAAACACATGAGTAAATTTTCATGTCAATA
>PVIH01027993.1:0-15938 GCA_004025045.1 Sigmodon hispidus | reverse complement strand
GACTTGTGGACCAATGGAATAGAATTGAGGATCCAGACATTAACCCAAAAACCTATGAACACCTGATCTTTGACAAAGAGGCCCAAAACATTCAATGGAAAAAAGATAGTATATTTAACAAATGGTGTTGGCATAGCTGGATGGAAGTGTGTAGAAAAATGCAAATAGATCCAAGCCTGTCACCCTGCACAAAACTCAAGTCCAAGTGGATCAAAGACCTCAACTTAAACTCAGCCACTTTGAACTTGATAGAAAAGAAAGTGGGAAATACACTTCTACGAATTGGCACAGGCGACCACTTCCTAAATATAACACCAGTGGCACAGACACTAAGACCAACAATCAATAAGTGGGATCTCCTGAAGCTAGGAAGCTTCTGCAAAGCCAAGGACACTGTCAATAGGACAAAATGATAGCCTACAGAATGGGAAAAGATTTTCAGCAACCCTACAAGTGATAGAGGACTGATCTCTAAGATATATAAAGAGCTCAAGAATCTAGAGCCCAAAACCTTGAATAACCCAATCAAAAAATGGGGTACAGATCTAAAAAGGGAATTCTCAGCAGAGGAACTATGAATGGCTGAAAGGCACCTGAAAAAATGCTCATCATCTTTAGCCATCAGAGAAATGTAAATCAAAACAACTTTGAGATACCACCTAACACCTGCTAGATTGACTAAAAGGCACAGATGACAGCCTATGTTGGAGAGGATGCAGAGCAAGGGGAACACTCCTCCATTGTTGGTGGGAATGTAAGCTTGTTCAGCCACTTTGGAATGCAATATGGTGGTTTCTCAGAAAATTGAGAATCAATCTCCCCAAGGACCCATCAATACCACTTCTGAGTATATACCCTAAAGAGGCATATTCACACTCCAAAGATATTAGCTCAACTATGTTCATAGCAGCATTATTTGTAATAGCAAGAACCTGGAAACAATCTAGATGTCCCTGAACTGAAGAATGGATTAACAAACTGTGGTACATCTACACAATGGAATACTACTCAGCAGTAAGAAAAAATGATATCCTAAAATTTGCAGGCAAATGGATGGATTTGGAGAATATCCTCCTGAGCGAGGTATCAACAAACTCAGAAAGATAAGCAGGGGATGTACTCACTCATTAGTGGTCTCTAAACAAACAAACAAGAAAAAAGCAAAGCATGCCCAAGCTGCAAACCACAACCACTGAACTTCTTGGGATCAGAAACACCCTGGACTGACCCTTCGGATCCCACTCCAACTATAGGAACACCTGACTCACTCTTGAGGGAGGGGGGACAAAACTGGATTTGCCAGGAGTGGAGACTGAACTAAGCATTATTGGGTCAGTGGGACCATAGGACTGTCTGTTGCCTGCCCAGGGAGGGGATGGGGAGTTGTGGAGAAGAAAAAATGACATGATGTGGCGAGAGGGGGAAGGGACCTTGAATAAGGATATACAGGGATGGAAAAAAAAATTCAGAGGGAAAGCTGAACACAAAGTAAATATATGTGTAGCAATCTTATTTGCATTATCCCCCTTGATAAGTCATGCTTATGATTTTTATCTTCTTTATAGTTATTGTTAACTTATCAGCATTTTAAATTCATTTTACTGTTTTTCTTGATAAATACAAAATAAATAAAGAAGAAGAAAAAAAAAACAACTTAGACTTTTCCGGACAATGAGACATGTCTGCATAAATATACTTCAAGAGGATGATGGGTATTGAAGAAATTTCATTTGGAATTTACTTTCTGTGGTTAAAAAAAAATAGCCATTGGGGAAGAGACTATTCTTGCCTTGACTGCTTGACAGTATGCTGTATAAACTGGACATGCAGGACCCATAGGAAAATGACCTCTGAACTTTGACAAAACAAGCCAGGTTCCTGCTTCACAGAGACTGCCCAACATTCTGCAGGACACAGGGAGTGACTGACAAACTATGCCAGAATGGGCAGAGCAGTTCTTCAAATTTTCTGTTTCACTGAAAAGTCTGCCAGAGACTCTAGGCCTTTAGTCTGAAGATTGATGCCCCTATGTTACAAAGGAACTTTGAGTGACTGTGCAAGTAGCCAGATGTCTCTGTCATTTCCAGATTTTTAGAAGTTGCTTGCAATGCACTTCCTGCTTACTCAGGTAATATTATATCCTCCTGTGGTCTTTGATGGAGTTGAAGATCAAGAGTTATAATTATAGTTTTCCTTAGTTACAATAAAGGTAAATTATGTAACTTTGGATTCACAAGGATAAGGTAGATGATAGAATATTTTCTTTAATTTTGCTGAATACAAATGAACTAGATATTGTAGCTGTAATTCTAGCTTGCTAGCTGTTTTATTATATGCAATTTTGCTATGTTGAAATTGAAACCTTCCTTTTTGATTTGACATAAAAGGAGAAGTGATGTGGGATGTCTTTCTGTATGCTGTGAATATCATTGGTTTATAAAGAGGCTCCTTTGGCCTATGGCAAGTCAGCTTATAGGCAGGCAGAAATTCCAAGAATAAATAAAGGAGGAGGGGAATAGAGTCACATAGAGATGCTGCAGGTGGCCACCCAGAGAGCAAGATGTGATGGAACAAAGGTAAAGCCACTATTCACATGGCAAGACATAGATGAATAGAAATGGGTTACGTTGTAAGAGCTAGCTGGTAACAAGCCTAAGTCATAAACCAAACAACATGCAATTAATATAAGACTGCTGGTCCTGATCTTGGGGCAAGAAATTTTAGATTATAATTTACACTTTCCCTCAAGGTTTTTAAGCAGCAGCAACCAAGCTGTTTTCAAGAGAGTCCCCACTGACTGAGCTGCTTGCAAAGACTATAGAAAGCAAAAGAGATGTAACTCCCACAAGTTCTCACCCATGCTGGAATGAGATGTCAGTAATAAAGCTACTTTTGAATCTCTTGGGCTCCTACAAGGAACCCCTTGCCCATGTTCCTGTATGTAACACCAATAAACTCAATTGTTTGCCAAGACAGGCTTTGGTATAATTGTTCCTTTGGTTTACCATTACTGCCCTATCTGGGATAAATAAACATTTGTCCATGTCTCTCCAGGAAATGCCATATAACGAGAGCAAGGAGGGGCACTCACAACCATCCCCACACTTTGGAGTAACAGTAAGAAAACAAAGCTTCTTTAACTAGGGCAGAGAAGGAGATGAAGATATATTCCCAAGAGTCTGGGAGTTCTCTCTGAGAACTTTAAAGTGATAGATATTTGTCTCTGTGACAATGTGGTTAAATTTAGCGTCCCTGATTAAGTCTTGGAGTGGCATTTACCTATGGGTGTAAACATAAATATTTATAACACAGCTTAGCACCATGACAATTTAGCTAAGCAATAATTTTTTAACTTCATCCCTGGGGCCTAGACCTTCTCAGTTGTGGGGTTTTGACTAGGTTTACAGTCAGATATGAGTCTGTCTTGTGGAAGGGGCCACACAGATAATAAGGAGTTGATTATCCCCATAACAGGCCATACCATTATTGTACCAGTGGGCACATATTGCCTAGGAGGTTGATATTGTAGATCATGAGGTTTATTCACAGCTTCATAAGACCACTGATGCCTTTTTCTCCCCCAGCAGCCTCTGGAGCCCCTTAGGGAACAGTAAAAACTCATCACACAGAAGGAAGTTTCCAGATCAATTAGAACTTGGTTTCCACAGCTTACAAACAAGGTGTTCAGTGTCTTTAGCAGCAAGGTCTTTGTCAACTGGTTCTGGGGCAATGGAGAAAAGCATCCAGAGCTTTGGTCCTCTGGTGTCTCCCTACCAAGAACTCCTAAGGTGGTCCCCACCTGGCACTAGACAATGTTCAGTAATCCCCGCCTTGGCTTTCAGGAGAAGTCTTATCTAGACATGCAGAATATCTTCCTTCCAACTCTCTCTTTTAACTTACATTTTTAATTAACTCACAAAGTAGCAAGTTTCCATATGGCTCTTTCATACATCCTTAGTTTTAGTTAACTCTGCCACCCTCGTCTCCGCCCCCCATACACATCCCTGCTTAAACTTTCCGCCCCCAGAACTCCCCCTCTGTTTTCATATCTGCTATGTGATGCTATCTTCCCCTCCTCAAGGCTTCCCGCACTCCAGTGGCCCTCTCTTCACAACAAATGGTGATGAATTCAGAGACACATGGCTGCTCGAGGTGCTGAGAATGAGTGTCAGTTGAGCATCATCTACAAAGGCTCAAGGAACATCCTGGAAAAAGAGAGAGAATGCAAGAGCCACAGCAATGGGCTGTGAGACGCTGACACCTGGGTATGACACAGTCAATGCCATTGCAAACCCACAGCCATACAGGTAATTCTGGTTAAACTCAGTGAATATATATAATAAAAGCAATGAACCCTTGAATGTAAAAATTCCTGTAGGGAATAGTAACAAAGATAGCAGGGAAATTTGAAAGAGGATTATAATAAACACAATGCACAAAACGCATAAATGAAATTTTCAAAGAATAAACTGAGATAATGTTTTTAAGTAAAATAAATACAATATTCCTGTTTTTAGGGGCTAAAGCCACTAACTCAGGCATGAGAGATCCTGGATGCAGATCCTGACACTGCACTCCACAGTGTGTGTGCTTACATCTAGGTTTGCTGACAAGATGAGCAGCCTGGTGAAACCAGAAAGCCTTTCTAGTGACCTCCCTTCCACCCCATTCTGCCAACGCACAAACCAGCTCAAGCATGTTTCTGCAGTAAACACTGTGCCTCGGTTCAAGACTAACTGGGAGAAGTCTCCCTCGGACTGAGCAGAGACCTCTGGGTTGATGTGCCTGGCACCACCATCACAGCAGTTCATAGAACATCTTCTAGCTGACCATGCATTCGCCAGTAAATGCAGTCCTGGCAAGCCCCAGATGATGTGATTGATAAAGAGCTGATCTTCACAATTCACAGATTTTATGTTTTGAAACATGGCTGCTTTCTCAGATTTATTGTATCTCCTGAATCAACACCCAGAGTGCATATATAGTCACCTGCAATCAAGGATAGTGAAAACCTAGTCACCTCATTCCACAACCTCAGGCAAGATTAACTAAGGTCATACTGCCTTCTTGCTACAGCTCAAGTATCCTTTCGTGGTCTGTTCAGTAGCATGTTTTGGGGGTTTGTTTGTTGCTTACTTGTTCATTTTGTCTTTGCATTTTTGTGAATCTGCGCTGGTGAGCTTATTGTTTAGGGTGAGCTTATTGTTTAAAGGGCCTTCAAGAACAAATGAGACATGTTAAGGAGCGGCAAGAGGCCTTGCAGAAGATATGCATATAAAAGACCAGCTTTGCTCAGATATGAGTCACAGTGCTGTTGGCCATGAGTTCAAAGTAATAATAAACACAGTGTTTTGTGAAGAAACACACACCTCAGGGTGTACGTCCTACAACAGATAGAAATGTGCCCCTTGGTTGAAGGCTAACCCAGCTTCCCCCAGGAGCCATGACTTAGTGTTGCCAATGTAGTGTTCCCCAAGAACTCAACAATCAGCCCTTATGAGAGCATAGGGAAGACGGCATGCACCTCACACATGGGAAGACAAGGGAAGCAGAGTCAGAGCCACACCGTGTAGCCTGAGTCAGCGTCGTGCTCACCTCTGTCTAAGGCCCACCACTCTCTGCTCTCCGCTTTCATGGCGCATAGGTCATTCAGACAGGGGCAATGCATGCAGTGGGAGTACAGAGAAACTGTCCCAGGTGATTTACCACCCCCTTTATTTTGTTTGTTCATTTGTTTATTTTCTTTTTTGAAACAAGGTCTCCTGCAGTCCAAGCTGGCCTTGAACTTAGTATGTAGCCAAGATTGATCCTGAACTTCTGATCTTCCTGCCTCAAACTCCTAAGTCCTGGGATTACAGGTATGCGCCTCTATACCCAGTTTATCGGGTGCTGGGTCTGGGCCTGGAACTTCACACACGCCAGGCAAGCATTCTGTCAACTGGGCTGTGTCCCAGCCCCAGGGTCTCCCTTTGCTACCTCTGTTCTCTACCTCTTTTTGAATGACTTGTTTCTTCCCACCCCATCAGATGTTTTTGTTTGAGATTTTTCTGTGGCTCCATTACGATTGCCACAAAGGTCCTTGGGAGCCTGGGAGCCTCCAGACTCTCATTGTCAAGTGCAAACCTTCCACGAAGGGACAGGCTGGCCTCCTGGGAATCAGCACAGTAGGGTCCTAAACTCAAGTTTCTATATGAACAAGTGAAAATTCTCAGGCATTATTCTTACAGCTGCTTTAAACTCCAGCAGAGAGTAAGTCACGGAGAAGGTCTAGACAAACATCTGCACCCATTATGCACATCACAGGCAGCACCAGAGCTCCAGTGTCTTGTCCCTTCCCATCTAGGAACTGGGACTCCATCTTTGTGATGTCATACAATCAGAACCATTTTGCATGGATTCAGACCCAACCTACTCACTGTGATGTGAGACTGTGATTGATGAGCGTTATAAGCTCGCACAAAAATGGGGAAGGAGAATATACAAATGTCTCCCAGGTAGCATTTATGGCTAAGGGTGGTGCACACATGAGGATTCTTGATGTGAATAATAAAGTCTATCTTAGCCTGTTTTAGCAAAACCACAATTGAGGAAAGAACATTAAGGTTCCAGAACCTTCTGGGCTGCCAAAGGGCCACTCAGAGGTGGCCAGCTACTCTCATGCTTGTAATTTTTCTGCCTCCCTGTCCCTGCTTCTGGGACTATAGATTTGAACCACTACACCTACTTTAGAGTATCTTTTACAAAAATCAAAAAGATATATATGACTTTCAGAAAAGAATAATATATGATTGACATTATTTTGTTCTATTGTAGTAATTCTCAGAAAAACCAAAAACAGTGAACTTCATTCAATATTTACTATATTACTAATAAATAGCCAAGCATAATTAGATACTGTGTTCTTGCAGAAATTTTCATTAAGTTATGATAGCTGTTAAGGCTCACTTGAATGTCATTTGGAAGAGAAAGTGAAAGGCTTACTTACCTCATTTAAGATCTCTTAGTCCATATCTTTACCTTTTCTAGAATACTCCATAATGTAAACTCATTGAGAAATTGGACTACTCACCTAAAGGAAATTCAGATGAATCTCTTTAAGTACAACTTCAAAAAATAAGAAAAACCACTATAGCTCTTTTGACATTAAAGTATACTTTGAAGAAACTATTTGTGTATAATGAAATAAAAAAAGTTATGTGGAAAAAAATAAAAATTTTAAATAATTTTCAAAAAGTAGCCAGCTAAGAATAAAGACCCCTCCCTCAAAGTCAATATATTCAGGCCCAGAACAGCCACACTGAGCTCCAAACACAAAGCTACAGACCTTCTCCAACCCTGGGAATGTAGAGAGATTTAGAAATTCTTCACCCACTCCTAAATTAAACTCATCTATAGATGCATTTGGTTGGTGAAAAGCTCAGGTCATGTGACTGAAAGGTCAGGAATACCACAAATTTGTCCTATTCCACTTCTAGAAGACAGATGTCCCAAACCAAGACAACAACAGTGCTGTGCTATGCCACCTCTTGAGGCCACAGAGGACAGTCTATCCCTTGCTGGTTTCAGCTCCTTAGGGCTGTGAAGACATTCTCAAGCATGTGCCATGTCACTCCAAGTCTCTGGTGTCACCATCACAGCCTCCTTCTGTCAGCTGAACCCCCACCCCCACCCCCACATGCACCTGAATGAAGAGGCTGTCAAACAATGCAGCATGCTTTCTTCCTTGCAAAATACTTAACTAAACACCTATAAAAATCTCTTATTTCTAAGTAAGAACTTGCCACAGGTTCTGGGATTAGGACATGGTACACATTCCAAGGGAAGGCTGTTTGTGTTAACTGTTTTCTTCATTGTTATAACCGTACCTGACGAGAAGCAATTTGAGGGAAGAAAGTTTATTTTGTCTTATAGCTTGAGGAAACACTGTCCATCATGACAAGAAGAGGGATGTTCACATTGCATCCAGAGTCAGGAAGCAGAGAAATGCAGGCTGATGCTCATCAACATGTCTTCTTTTCATTTAGTCTAACCTCAGCCCATGAAATGATACTACCCACATTTAGGTTGACCCTGGTACCTCCATCACCTTCACTTATAAAATTCTGAGAGATTTGTCTCCTAAGGGTTTCTCAAACCCATTGGGTTGACAACCAAGATCAACTATCACATCCCTGTTCAATGCACTGGCCCCTGGTGATAGATTCCTTTGTGAACCTTTTTACATTGCATACAGATACTGATGCTGAGGCTGATGCTGATGCAGACCAGTGAAATGGCAATCTCCAGAGCAGTGATGGTAGCTGCTGTTAGTGCTTCCTATTGTTTAGTCAGGCTTGGGGGTCAGTGAGAGCCACACATCACCTCTTCCTATGGGTGAGAATGAAGCCCAGAGAGAACCCAAGATCACCCTCAGGTCACATAGCAGACTGAACTCAGTGTCTGACCTCTGCAGGCCTCCCAAGCAGCCATGCAGTGGTACTCACAGTGGACCCCTGCTGTCAGGCCCTAGGAGAATCAGCAGGCTTTGATAGGGTCTTCTTGGCCCTTCTTAGGTTCAGCAGCAGCTGACCTCAGACATGCTGGGTCCCTGAAGAGAGACCAGATCAACTCACAACTTCCTGTATGACCTCCAGGAAGGCCCTGAAACCTCTGGTTTCACCATCTTACTTATGGAAGCTTCAGCTCAGTGTGCTATGAGGTGACTTTCTGCACAAAAATGCTATAATTTGGTAATTCCAACCATCTGAAAATGTTTAACTTGGCTCTCGGCCATCCCAGGATGTTTGATAAAATCTGATCACTTGGACAAGTCCCAGGAAGGGAACAGATCAGAGCTTGCATTCGGTGTTAGGAGCCCACCTGATGGGAGAGAATGTGTGTATGGGGTGGGGGTGGTGGGCTGGCTGGTAAGATTGTGGAGACTGAAAACTAGGTGGAAGTAGACGCTGGCCAGGGAAACAGACGGGTTCCTTGCTCAGCCATCATCAGAGAAGCTTCCTCCTGCAGCAGATGGGAACAAATACAGAGACCCACAGCCAGACATTATGCAGAGAGTGAGAGACCTTGGAACACCCAACCCTGAATGGGATAGTTTCATTAACTTCCTCTCCTCAGGGCTCAGGAAACCCTGCAGAAGAGGAGGCAGACAGGGATGAAGGACACCAAGGAAACAAGATGCTCTAAATCAACATGAATAAAGCTCATATGAACTCATAGGGACTGAAGCAGCATGCACAGGCCTGCACAGGTCTACACCAGTCCCTTTGTGTGTCTATTACAGCGTTCAGTTGAGCAGTTTTGTGGGGCTCCTGGGTGTGCAGACAAGTGGGTCTCTGTCTCTTGGACTCTCATCCTTCTGGCTGTTTTGCCCAATTCCAATGTATTAGTTTCTCTTGTACCTTGTTATGTAACATTTTATTATTTTTTAAAATAAATACTAGGAGGAAGTAATTCAGCACATTTGAGGTATGGACACTCACCCTCTGAGAGGTGAAGGATTCACCCAAACTCATACAACTAGTTAAGGGCAACACTGCAAGTCCAGTTAACTTTTGACTTCCTTTATTTGTTTCCTGTGTATCAGCTGCCTTGGACACTGTCTTCTAGAAGGTTCTTAAGCCCTCCTGCCCAGTAAAAAGGATAACGAAATTGTTTAGCAATGCCTGACATGATCACAGAGAGGCCCACATTTTGCCATCTCTGATCAACCATTCTCAAGAAAGGGACAAATTGCTGGTGGAGAGTTTGAGACACTTTCTCTCCATTAGTGAGTCTACAGCACCTTGTGGTGCCTATTCCAGGGCAATTCTGGATGCATGCCTCAGGAGCCAGTCCACACCTAGACTCAGAGTGTCCTAGGGAAGGCTGAGAACCAACAGGAACTGGAACTGGGATGAGGTGTCTTGCAGTCACATGTGAGAGGTGGGGGTAAGTTCCTAACACAGAGCCAGCCTGCAGAGTGGGTACCCCGGAGAGCCGATCAAACTATCACTGCTTAGGCTGATAGTGAAATTGTTTTTTATAAGCCCAGCTATAAAGCTATATACAAAAACTCATACAGAGGAATCCTCCCATGCCTAAACTGAGGTCTACTGAGATTTTAGTGAATTCTTGTGAGATTAAAGATCATCATTCCTGCTCTACACTGAAGGAAACTGAGGTTCAAGTGAGATAAGGAAATTGCTGGTTATACAATTAGAAGGTAAGTGAAGTGATATTTAAATAAAACCCATGCTCGCCACACTTCTAATTTAAAAAAACCAAACCCGATTTGAGGTCTATTTAAGAACTCACATGAATCAGTCCTGGTGCCCATTTCTCTGATCCCAACACTTGGGAGGCTCAAGCAAGTGGGTTTGCATGAGTTTGAAGCCAGTCTGGGCTACATAGTGAATTGCAGGTTAGCTCACGCTATAATTGAATTTACTGGAAGTAGCCTTTCCAGAGCAGAACCTGAAATCCCAACCCTCTTTCATATGAAAGCAAGTTCATGGTCTTTTTCTTCTGTCCCTTTACTAGACTCCAAATCACCAAACTTCTTTAGCTCTGTGGGAAACCTAAGTGATTCAGCGTGTCAGAGGAATGTGGCCTCTGCACAACCGCACCCTGTCTTCCCCCCAACACCAACATGGACTGTCCAGGTTAAAGGATATTGGAGCTGCCACACACTCTTCTTTTTCCCAAATTAATCAAGAAGTAGGAATTTCTGACAAATGCCATCTGCTGATTTTTCAGAGACAAGTTTTGGTGGTGTGACCAGCAGGTGCCTCAGCTTTTTCTAGCATGCAGTACCAAAATAGTCACCATGGCAACCCTTGGAGGGCAGCCTTCCAAAGCGATGCATTGTGAGCACAGAAACTCTAGAGCACTTTCAAGCGAGACAGGAGGAGGCTGGTGTTGGGTTTCTTGTATAGATGAGTGTGGGTTCTCCTAGCCTCACACTGGGCTCTAGCCTCTGGATGCTGGGCCTAGTCAGGCCCTTTACTGCTCTGAGGCTTGTGTTCACAGAAAGAGAATAGAATTGTGAATTATGGACCACATCAGCAAACAACTTGATATTATTTGCAGACACTCAGGTAAGACAGCAAGACCAAACATCGTGGCCCTGAGTTGGGTGCTGCCCAGACCTTTGGCAGCTGACTTATCTCCAATCCCAGTTTCTCATCTATGAAATAGATTGATGAGCAGCACCATCTTGTCCTAGAAACCTTATGAGCAAAGATACATGTGAAAGGTATCAAGAAGATAGCTAGTGGACAGCAGAGGCAGATAGAGACAGACAGACATACACACAGAAAGATAGACATACACACATACACAAAGAAGGACAGACAGATGCAGAGAGACATACACACACATACACAGAGGGACAGACAGACAGACACACACACACACAGAAAGAGAGAGAGAGAGAATGAATGAATGAATGAATGAATGACAATTGGGTATCGGGAAGCCTAGGTTCCTACCAGGCTCTACCTCTTTTAACTCCCATGACTGTGAGCTATTCACAGAGTTTGTGAGACTTGTGCCAGTGCCTCTCCAGAACGCCCTGGAACTGCTGACATTGTGGCTGAAAAGTTCCCAACAGTACAACACACACAGTCTCTCCTTTGTGCTCAGGAGATTTCAATGGGTATACTTCTAAAAACTGGAACATTTTTTAATATTTTTTTTTATTTTCTGTGAATTGGTGTTTTACCTGCATGTATAACTGTGTAACGGTGTCAGATCTTAGAATTACAGACAGTTGTTAGCTGTCGTGTGGATGCTGGGAATTGAACTCTGGTCTTCCCGGAAGAACAGTCAGTGTTCTTAACCACCTTGTGGCATCAAAATGGAAGCACAGCATTAAACAAACATTCCAAGATGTCCCACTGGGAGAATCGTGTCTTAATGTGAAAAGAGACCAGAGAGGGTTAGGAAAGGACAAAAGACACATGGCAACAGAGCACAGACCTGTCCTGGGGCAGGAAGAAAGCTGGCTGTGTAGACTAGAGAGGTTCAGTGAGGCTATCGATGCAGCTGGACCTTTGTGGCCTGGTGGACGCATGCTCAGTCACTGACTGGCTGAAAGAAACCAATAGAAATGTGACCTTAGCACAACTGTGAGTGCCAGCCTAGGAGGCTCTCAGTCAACTGAGGTCCCATCTCCAAGGTATCTTCTGGCCACTTGGCCAATTTCATCCTGATATCTTCTCCATGGACAGCCACTTCAGAGTTGTGGCCACAAGCCCATGTTGCCACTTCAGAAGGCTGCCCACAGTTCCATGACCAGGGACATTATAGAACTCAGAATCAGCAAGACCACAAAACTCCAACTCAGCCTATCAAGATTATAGAGCAAAGATGCATATGTGACTGTGATCTGAATTTAGATGTGTAGACAAGGATGTTTATCTGTCTGTGAGATATGCATGACATATTCTTCAAATAGGACAGCATTTCCATTTGTGTGTGCACATGTTCACATGTTGTGATATTATATAGTGATAGTATAACCACTATGTTAAGCATTTTACACAGAGCATCCTGATGTCCATGGTTGTCTTTGAGGTAGATAGGTAGATAGGTTTGCTGATGACTGTGGAGTATTATCCTCTTTGCAACAGGATCGTGTGTCGTCCCCCCCTCCCGTCGCCAGCAAGCCACTCAAATGGCAAAAGCAAAGCCATATTTTTTTGGTTCAGAACCCAAGGCCTACCTTATTTATATGACTATTCATTGCACAAACCACATACATGTACATGTGCACACAAGACTGAAATGGGGAGGGAATATGCACTGGAAAGTGTAAGTTTATTGTAGATTAATGACTAGCAGAGAGTGTGGCCCTCAGAAGTCTCCACCTCCTTAAACAGAAATCTCACAGTATCAACCTCTAGAAAAATGTAGTGGATTCTGGATGTAAGCATTTCTATACAACATGCAGTGATGGAAACTTAAAGTCATTCCAATTCTTCTAGTACCCACCAATGACAGCCTGGCCTTTCCCTGAATCCACGTTCCTATGACCGCTACTTTTTACTTTACTTGTAAATTGCTGTGTTCTTGTTGCGCGAGTGTTTATTTATTTTTGTTGTTGCTGGGGTTCTTTTGCTTTTTTGGATTGCTTGAATGGTTAATTGGTTGGTTGGTTTGGGGTTTCTCTCTCCTCTCTCTCTGTGCATGCATGTGTACGTACATGTGTGTGTGAGTGTGTGTGTGTATGTGTTTAACCTTCCCTTGAGATTTAAGTTTGTAAATCATTTTTCTCTGCTGTTTCCTGGTAGCCTGAAAAACTGGTCTGAAGGAATAGTCTTAGAACCCTTCAGTTGGTATTTGTCAAGCACAGGTACTCTACCTAAAAGGCCCACAAAGTGACGGCATCTGATTTGGGCTCAGGATGACCAGAAGTGCTCTGCTTCTAAGAGATGAAACTTAACCAAGTTTATTTCATGAACAGGGGGCAGGACATAGATGAAACTGGGCTGTAGGTACCTAAACCCCCCTCTTCCCACCATGTCCCGTTTCTCTAAGCAGAAGATACCATCTGCCCTACAACCTGCTTTCGGGCCTTCCATTCACCATGCTGAATGTTGCAAGCCAGCAAGACCAGCCAAGCTCAGGACAGGGCCACTTGGGGCCAGAGCAGGTAGACTTACCTGGATGCACTCCAGCATGGCTATCAGCATATCTGCTTTCTTCCCATTTCCTTTTTCAGTCTCCTTCCTCACTTCACAATGAAGAGGCCAGCTTCTGCCAGTGCTGACTGCCATTCAGGCTTTTATTTTTCTTTTTAAGAATTTTGGAGAAGAAAAACCATCATGTGCTCACAAGGGACCTAGTAATCAGAAGTGTCTGGAGATCTTGAGCTGTTAAGGTAGAGAGGTGGCAAAAGTTTTCTAGGACATCCTTGGGGGGCTGCGTGGCAGGTGGTGTGCTCAGAGATGCCATCTGGCTAATCTCCAAAGCTCTACTGTGGTAGAGTAGGTGAAGGGAAAATATAATGAAGGAACCAGTCTTCAGTCCCAGGCTAGAACACAAACACTGTGCTTACCAGGCTGGTTTGAGGGGGCAGCACCCAAGTGAAGCCTCAGTCATATCTAGGAGAAAGCCCAAAGCCACTCCAAAGAGGCAGATTTCACCTTAGAACCAGAGGTAAGGCCAAGGCCACAGGGAAGAGAAGGCCCAATGTACGGATTCAGCAAGAGCAAGGTCAAGGTCGGGGAGCAAATCCTGGGCTGGAAGCAGTGGCTGGAATGGAAATGCTGGTGTTGTGTGCTGTTATATGAACTGGGCCATGTGTGTACATGTGTGATGTACGGATGAAGGTATGCTAGGTAGGGCAAAGATGTAGCCTTGGATGAAGAAGCGATCTTGATATTAACAGGACCGCAGAGGTCAGACAGAAGATATGCAATCAGGAGCAGTTCCTGGCTCCTGTACCCACAACTGCCCCTTGACTGAACATGTTGAGAAATTAGAGTGCAAGGAATATCACTGAATAATTTAGTCTCTTCTTAAAATTAGTGAGTGTGTGTGTGTGTGCACACATGTGTGTGTACCCATGACATGTACAGGAAGTGCAAATGCTATGGTCCCCTCCTTCCACATTGACATGGCTCTTGTGGGAATCGAACTTAGGTCACCACACTCTGGATGGCACTGTTTTGTTTTGGTTGAGACAGGATCCCTCATGTAGCCCAGGCTTGCCACAAACTCACTGCATATCGAAGGCACAGCTTGAACTCCAGCTCTCCCTGCCTCCCCCACCCAAGTGCTGAGATTGGGGGCAGGTACCACTATGCCCAGCTGAAGCCTCAAACCTTTCCACAAGACTTGAACCAAGCTTGGGGTGGAAGAAGCACTTCTTAAAGGCGTTTTGTCCTCCTGCACTCAAGAAGAATCTGGCTTGTTACAGGCTGATGTTGGGGGGAGGGGGTCCTGGGAAAACATGCTACCTTCCGTGTCCAGGAGCAGCAGCCTGCAGTCTGGTAGACACAACCTGGTGACTCAGGCATGAAAGCAAGCAAGGTGGGTGTCCAAGATGATCCTGACCAGAATCTTTCAGCCTAGCTATTCCTTGCTGCCTGCCCGCCTACCCTCCCAACTTGGGCTGGTTTCCTGTCCCGCAGACCTCTGAGCGAGTATTTCCTAAGTATCAGCCCATGGAGTCCCTGTATCAGAGCCGTAGTGCTGGCTGGCTAACCCAGGCCTGCTGCAGGTACTGTACCCCGGCCAGCTCTGCTGCCCCCTCACTCCCTGCCCTCCTTTCCCTGGCCTGGCCCTCCCCTTGCTGCTGACGCACACATCCTATAATAAGCCTCTGTTACTTGGAGCTGGGGCGGCTCCGTAGTAAGCCGAAACCGCTACTATATTTACACCCTTTCCACATTTAGACAAAGGCTATTTTTAACGGAAGGTCTATTTGTAGGGGTTGCCCACGTCAGACTCTGTTCACATGCGTCTCACCAGCCCCAGTCTGTTATTCCAATTTCACACTTGTACCGGGTCTCTCTCCTTCTCTCTTTTCTTCCCTCCTTTCCATGGCTTCCTTTCTTCTTTCTTCCAGTCTCTAAGTTCCTTCCTTTCTCTTCCCCAAATGAAATCACACTAAAGTCTTTGGCAGGCTGTGTTCAGGGACCAGCAGGTCGTGGTCCTCATGGAAAACAAGGCCGGTGTGGCCAAGATCTCAGTTGGTTGGTCTGCAGTCTGTTGTCAGAGCCTGCTGGAGCCTGGGCACAGGCTGCAGCCTCTGGGAGCTCAAGGTGGCCTGCGGTCTCTATGTTGAACCTGGATGGGTCCACCAAGCTCTGATGTTCCTCCAGTTCTCTCTCTCTCTCTCTCTCTCTCTCTCTCTCTCTCTCTGTGTGTGTGTGTGTGTGTGTGTGTGTGTGTGCGCGTGTGTGTGTGTGTGTGTGTGTGTGTGTGTGTGTGTGCGTGTGTGTGTGTGTGTG
>PVIH01027992.1:0-15938 GCA_004025045.1 Sigmodon hispidus | reverse complement strand
GAACCTCAGGAGGTATCACCATCCCTGACTTCAAGCTATACTATAGAGCTACAGTAATAAAAACAGCCTGGTACTGGCATAAAAACAGACTTGTGGACCAATGGAATAGAATTGAGGATCCAGACATTAACCCAAAAACCTATGAACACCTGATGTTTGACAAAGAGGCCCAAAACATTCAATGGAAAAAAGATAGTATCTTTAACAAATGGTGTTGGCATAGCTGGATGGATGTGTGTAGAAAAATGCAAATAGATCTGAGCCTGACACCCTGCACAAAACTCAAATCCAAGTAGATCAAAGACCTCAACTTAAACCCAACCACTTTGAACTTGATAGAAAAGAAAGTGGGAAATACACTTCTACCAATTGACACAGGCGACCACTTCCTAAATATAACACCAGTGGCACAGACACTAAGACCAACAATCAATAAGTGGGATCTCCTGAAGCTAGGAAGCTTCTGCAAAGCCAAGGACACTGTAAATAGGACAAAACGACAGCCTACAAAATAGGAAAGGATTTTCACCAACCCTACAAGTGATAGAGGACTGATCTCTAAGGTATATAAAGAGCTCAAGAATTTAGAGCCCAAAACCTTGACTAACCCTATCAAAAATGGGGTACAGATCTAAAAAGGGAATTCTCAGCAGAGGAACTACGAATGGCTGAAAGGCACCTGAAAAAGTGCTCTTCATCTTTAGCCATCAGAGAAATGCAAATCAAAACAACTTTGAGATACCATCTAACACCTGTTAGATTGACTAAGATAAAAGGCACAGATGGCAGCCTATGTTGGAGAGGATGGGGAGCAAGGGGAACACTCCTCCATAGTTGGTAGGAGTGTAAGCTTGTTCAGCCACTTTGGAATGCAATATGGCAGTTTCTCAGAAAATTGAGAATCAGTCTCCCCAAAGACCCAGCAATACCGCTTCTGGGTGTATACCCTAAAGAGGCACATTCACACTCCAAAGGTATTAGCTCAACTATGTTCATAGCAGCATTATTTGTAATAGCAAGAACCTGGAAACAACCTAGATGTCCCTCAACTGAAGAATGGATTTACAAACTGGTACATCTACACAATGGAATACTACTCAGCAGTAAGAAAAAAATGATATACTAAAATTTGCAGGAAATCATGGTTTTGGAGAATATCCTCCTGAGGGAGGTATCACAAACCCACAAATATAAATAGGGGATGTACTCACTCATTAGTGGTCTCTAAACAAACAAACAAGAAAAAAAGCCAAGCATGCCCAAGCGGCAAACCACAATCACTGAACAGCTTGGGATCAGAAACACCCTGGACTGACCCTTCAGATCCCACTCCAACTATAGGAACACCTGACTCACTCTTGTGGGAGGATGGACAAAACTGGATTTGGCCAGGAGTGGAGACTTATCCAAGCATTATTGGGTCAGTGGGACCATGGGACTGTCTGCTCCCTGCCCAGGGAGAGGATGGAGTGTTGTGGAGAAGAAAAATAACCTGATGTGGTGGGAGGGGGAAGGGACCTTGAATAAGGATATACAGGGATGGAAAAAAAAAGAAATTCAGAGGGAAAGCTGAACACAAAGTAAATATATGTGTAGCAATCCTATTTGCATTATCACTCTTGATAAGTCATGCTTATGATTTTTATCTTCTTTATAGTTATTGTTAACTTATCAGCATTTTAAATTCATTTTACTGTTTTTGATAAATATAAAATAAAGAAGAAAAAAAGAGGGAAGACTTATTTTGGCTCACAGTTATAGATATTTCATTCAGACTATAGAAATTACTTTTTGTTATTTCTGGGCCTGGGGCAGAGAGCATGTCGAGAGATGGGGAAGGGAAGGAAGAGATGAGAAGGATAAAAGGAGGAAGAAAGACTACTTGAAAAAGATATAGCTCCTAAGGCATGATGCCCATGCGATTTACTCCCTTGAAAAGTTCCCATCAGTTCCCCAAAGCACCATAAATTTGTGAATCCCTCAGTGTACAAATTCACTTACTAGGTTAGAGGCCTCTTGAGCCCCTTTGATGCAATTACCTGTCCATTAATTCAGGAGAAAATTTTCAATACATGTGCATAAGGTGTGAGCTCCTCATATCTAAACCATAATATTCACTAAAGTGCTATATTTGCTTGTGAGGGAGATCATAAACTACAGAACTGAGTATATCTTAGGAAATGATAATAACAATAACAACTTATGCCAAATTGGTTCTTACAGTGGATATATTTGTATAATTAGGCAAATTAAATTATGATTATTATCTCTCAATGCAAAATCATTGCATCTGAAGGATACATATTATAATGTGAAATGGCTAGAAAGGACTTATACCCAATGTTATGCCCGTGTACCCAATGTTATGCCCGTGTCTAGAAATTTCCAATGACAACCAGGGAGATGGACACACTGTAACATGCATGAGGGTGTTATTGTTACATACAGGTTCCAAACTAACCCGGGTTGATGCAGTGGAAAGCTAATGACCCAGCAGTCCCAAGGGGAAGGGAGTCTTTTTTAAAAAAAAAACTTACAAAAGCAAGGTACCCCACGTCTTGGTATTCTAGATTTGGGCAAAGGGGTGTAGGTACAGTAGCTATTAGATGAATCTTCTGGTGCGAACCCAACTTTTGAATCTATTGGCTGTCAGGCGCACTCCCAGACCTGGGCCCTGACCTCAGGTATCGAATGCTTCTCTGAAACTGAGTTTCGTAGGAATGAATCCATGTCCTCACACCAACATTCATCATAGAGGCATGGAGGTCATGAATTATTCATTAGGCAGTCAGAAATACATAGATAAATGTGCTGTAAACATGCTAAACATCAATTTTCTTCCCCATGTGAACAATTCATCATTATTTCATAATGTAAGGCATCTCTCTGATGGCCCTCCAGGGGCATTATGAAACTGGGGAAAAATCACTGCCTTTGAAAAGTAAATTACAAGAATAGAAACTGTGACTTCTTTGTTAATAATAATAATAATAATAAAATAAAAAATAAATTTAAAAAAGACAAAAAAGAAAAGTAAATTCTTTAACAGGTAGTTTTGACTAACACTAAGAAGGGAGGGGGAAGAGACCTTGAATAAGGATATACAGGGATGGAAAAAAAAATTCAGAGGGAAAGCTGAACACAAAGTAAATATATGTGTAGCAATCTTATTTGCATTTCCACCCTTGATAAGCCATGCTTATGATTCTTATCCTCTGTATAGTTATTGTTAACTCTTCTGCATTTTAAATTCTTTTTATTGTTTTTTTTGATAAATACAAAATAAAGAAGAAAAAAATAAATTATCTTCTGAAGTTTAAAAAAAAAAGAAATATCAAAGTCAATAAAATTTCAAGATAGGATGGATGAAAACATGACTACCAAGACAAGAATGCAAATTAAGATACCACAGTACCTTCAAGCAACGTACATATTTCAACATCTATCTGATTGTCAGTCCTTAATTTTTATTTATTGCCAGAGGATTCATGGAAATGTATTGTAAACTCGAGCTCCATTTAGTATATATAATTTTATATATATACATATATAATATATGTATTCCATATTTCAGTTAAAGAGGATCTCTTTGAGATGGGTTTCAAGGACTGCTACTACTAAGAATATCAAGTGATGGACTAACAGCAAACTTCTAAATTATAGCTCAAAACAGTTTTTCTACTTTTGTATTCTCACAGAAACTACTTCATCACATGCTTTTGTTTAGCTCCATGTAATCACGGGAGACAAGCATAATACTCCATTAAGGTCGAAAGCAGTGGCCTGTCCAAAGCACTGTTGCCTTATAATCTGGAGATATTTCATCAGATGTCGCTATCTACATCCTTAGAACTCACCTCCTTCACACACACACTATGATCTGTCACCCAATAAAGAGTTGTCCAGGGAGAAAAAGAACCCAGCAACCACAACGATTGATTAAGTTAATCCTTGCCAGGCATCACAGTAGTTACCGGCCAGTGATGAATGGCACTGAAACTGTTAGTGACTAAAGAAAGCAAGTGCTTTCATGGCTTCATGGGCAGGCTCCTGTATTACTCCTACAAAGTACTCTTTTATTGATTTTTCTATTAAAACTTTATTGCGCAAGTTGAGCATGTGGTATTTCTTAGAGGTATTTCTACCCATCACTCTAAACTTTTACATCTATGCTGATTTGAGCTACAAGATGCATCTGCTATCTTTTCTTTTTCAATTATTAGCTTATCTATACACTCCCAAGCATGGGCTCCTTAACTGAGCATGTTTGGGAACGGGCCTACTCATGTATATGTGCATATATTCCCCTAAAATAACACCCCCTCCATGCTTCCTTTACTCTGGGCAAAGGTTGCTTTGGAAATGATTTTGGTGTTCTCCTAGCCTGTTTGAGGCAATAAATATGTTTTGACTGTTTTACGTCTTTGCTGTGGTTATTTTGACTTTGTGTTTATGAAATCCTTACATTTAATTATAAAACATCCAAGTCCTGATGACAGTGTGTCAGTTAAATGCATTTAAGTCAACCTCAGAAGCACCAAAATGTATTAGCGTCTCCTTACAAAAAGAAAATTCAGCGCTTCCTCTCAGTTTATTTTGACCAAAAATGAACTCATGATTCAATTCTACAGTTCTCCCTGTCTTCCTTCTGTTTGTAATTTGTGGTATCTGGCCTGTCTCTAGCCTGTCTGTTGTGTGTATCTGATCCACCCTATGGCCTGTCTCTCATGTGTCACGTCTCTAACAAAGAAATTTGATCTATATTTCCTGAAAAGGACAGAAAAAAAATCACACGGGAAAGAAATGAGGGATACTTTACAGAGTTTTTCAAGGGAATTAAGTTATTAGCTCCAACAAATCCCACAAAGTATTTAGTAAGGCAAACATATTGTTATCATGCAATAGCCATGTATTCTTTACAACATTTAATGGTGCATATTCATTATATAAGGGCACCTCTGACCTGTTTTCTGTTTTTGGCTAATGACAAATATGATATACATGTATTTTCATTGCTCTCTGTGTGAGGGGAATAAAGGTCAGTCTATATAGTTTAACATTACTGCTTATTCATAGCTTATGCTGTAACAACTGATTACATGGAAAACCCAAGCTAAGTAGGGTTAGTTGTTACAAATTTTCTTAAAGGCAGGTTAAATAAAGTACAGTACACAAGATAGCAGGCTAAGGCTTAAGTGACCTCAAGATATAATTAATAACTTGACTGAGATCCAACCAAACTTCCAGTCTCTTAAAATATAAGTTCCTTCTGTTACTTAGCTGTTTAGGGGTTGCGAATTGTAGGCTGGTTATCTTTTGCTTTATATCTAAAATCCACTTATAAGTGAGTACATACCATGTCTATCTTTTTGAGCTTGTGATACCTCACTCAGGATGATACTCTCCAGACCCATCCATTTGCCTGCACATTTCAGGATGTTATTTTATTTTTTACTGCTGCATAGTACTCCATTGTGTAAATGTATCACAATTTTTTAATTCATTTTTCAGTTGAGAGTCATCTAGGTTGTTTCCAGGTTCTTGCTATTTCAAGTAATGCTGCTATGAACATAGTTGAGCTAATGCCCTTGGTGTAAGAGTGAGTATCTTTTGGGTATATGCATAATAGTGGTATTGCTGGATCATTGGGTAGATTGATTCTCAGTTTTCTGAGAAACTTCCATATTGATTTACAAAGTGACTGTACAAGTTAACACTTCCACCAGGAATAGAGGAGTGCTCCCCTTTCTCCACATCCCATCAAGCATAAGCTGTCATCTGTGTTTTTGTTCTTAGTCATTCTGACAGGTATAAGATGGTATCTCAGAGTTGTTTTGATTTGCATTTCTCTGATGGCTTAGGATGTTGAGCACTTCTTCAAGTGCCTTTCAGCCATTTGTAATTCTTCTGTTGAGAATTCCTTATGTAGTTCTGAACTGCATTTTTATTTGGATTATTTGGGGGTTTGGCCTCTAGTTTCTTGAATTCTGTATATATTTTAGAGATCAGTCCTCTGTCAAATGTAGGGTTACTGTCGTATGAGACATCCATAGATCCCCTTGAGAAGGGGGAATACAGAAAATCTCCTGAAACCTTCATTCGGCAACTGATGGAGGCAGACAAAGAGATTTATAGCTAAGCATCTGGGTCTAGCTCCTGGTTCAGCTGTAGAGAGGGAGGAGAGATTATATGAGCAAAGGAAACAGGATCATGAGGAGGAGACCCACAGAGATGGCTGACCCAAGCTATTGGGAGCTCACTGACTCTGAAATGACAGGTGAGGAACCTTCATGGAAAGGAACTAAACCCTCTGAAAGCAGATGACAGTCTAAAGGCATAGGAAGTTTGTGAAGCCTCTTGCAGTTGGACCAGAATTTATTCCTGGTGCATGAATTGGCTTCCTGGAGCCTATTTCTTACAGAGCCTTGGTAATGAGGGGTGAGTGATGCTCAGTCCTACCTCAACTGGATTTGCCAGATTGAATTGACTTACCTTGGGAGTCCTTGCCCTTCCTGGGGAATGAATGGGGGATTGGGTAAGGGGAGGCTGAGGAAGAACTAGGAGGAGGGGAGGGAGGGAGCAGTCATGGGTTTAGGGAAAATGTTTCAAATAAGAAAAAACAAAATAAGAAATATTTTCATAAAATTGTATCACCACATAAAAGGTACAGCATCACCCCTAGGCCTTTTTTTAAATTTACTTTCCTCATCCCCCAAGCTCTCACAACAAATTCGAGAAGGAATAAAAAGTGGCCTGGATTCATAAAGACAAGGCTATGTGCTTACTTTGGACTTGTCTGTGAGCATTAAAATGCCCATTTCACAGAGTGGAGAAAGTGACTCAGAAAGAGTTTTATCCTCCCATGAACATCGTGCCTGTACACAGAAAATATGATTGGGACATGCTGAAATGGACAGCATATCCCCCAGGGCGGTTATGGTTCCATATTTCTTTCCGTTAGGAGACATTCAGTATGGAGGCTGGAAGCAGAAACTGTGGGACTTGGCTCTAAGATCTCTGTCTCCCCATTCCTCAGGGAGATTCAAACCCAATGTAGGGGGACTCATACCCTCAGCTGAGTCTAAAATACTGGGAGATGGGCCCCTGCTCTTATAAACAAGCCTTGGAAATTTCTGTTACAATATTGTAATTGAGGTCACCAACAAGACAGGTTTCTATGGCAACTGTGCTGTGCAGGCTAGTCCTTCACATTAGAAGTCCTTCCACACAGCTGTCTGCCTTTTGCATTTCACTGAGAGAAAAAACACTTCACTCTTCAGGCTGCCACTTGAGAAATCTCATTAGTTTGTGGAACTAACTAGGACTGGGCAACATTGTACACCTCTGCTCATTATGATAAAGGAAATGAGGTCCATACTGTCACCGATTGTTTTTGTATAAAATTCTCAAGAATATAATAATAATAATAATAATAATAATAATAATTGACCTTGAGAGGGTATTACCAGTACTCTGGGATTCAAGGATGCAAAACAACAGATAAGTAATTAGCTATCTATGGCAGAAACCTGTGTCTGTGCTGGTCATGGTAGTATAAATTTGGAGGGCAGCCTGGGCTCTTAGAAAAAAAAAAAAAGAATCTGTGTACAGTCTGTGGCTAAACAATCTAAGAATATAGAAAAATTCCATCTATGTAATTCCAGGGCTATGTTAAATAATTAGGCCTACAACAAGTGGTCATTAATTAGGGTTATGCCTAGTCGTTTTAAAAATAGATTCTTTTACACTGAGGAATAATTTATCCTCTGTTTCAGATATTTTCTCCACATTAAAGGACATCTGTGAACAATACACACATTTCCTCTTCAATACTCCTCCATGGCAGAGAAGGAATTATCTGACTGGAGAGTTTGGAAAGAGAAATGCATTGTTGAGCACAGGTCCTCTTCTTTCACAGAAATTGGTAATAAACTGCTACTGCTTCGATTCTGCCTGCAGAAATGGATCTTACATAAACTCTCACAGGTCTACTCTTATCTGTCTTCCTGGTCCTCTCATCTCTTACAGTCTTACTTCAAAGTACCCAACAAACAAATGAAGAACAGCAACAGAAAGGATAGAAATAGGAGCGAGGGGCTCCAGGGAATTCCTGAGTATAGATAACTACAATGGGTACATAATTCAAGGGGAACTGAAGGATGTGATTTAGGGATGCTGGCAAAACACGATTCCTGATATTTGGGGAAAGTGCACTGGAGCAACCAAAGTACAAGAACTGTGATGTATATTTATATTGCTGTCTAGTGAAGCACTTCTGTCTGTCTGTGCCTAAGGAATGTAACTTCCTTGCCAAGAGCTGTCCTTGTTATAAGAAGAAATATCTCAGGATACCTTTGAGTATTTTTTCAGAGTGACTTATTCTTGTTTGGAATGAATACTTAATAAGTCAACTTTTGTGCTCTTCTTTGGGAGTGGTTTGTGACAATATTCCCTCAGCACCTTAATTTATGAGACTGCAATAGGCGCTCACCTTACCAAATAAGTTCCATATGTTTTAAGACTGGCTATAAATTTTTGTATTGTGAAAATTAACTTTATAAATCCCTTCAACAAAGAATTGACAATGTATTCAGAAATCTGTATATTTTCATATACCTACACATAGATTATAGTTAAAAATATAAGAATGCTTTACCAAGACCCAAAATATAAGATAATTCAATTCTCATTTAATAACAGCAAATCGTTGAGGGTGATGGGAGAACATTCACCAAAAGCATAATATTTCTGATATTTATGTGTAAATCAGTATTTCAAATCATTAACTAGTATTCTATCTGGTGGCTTTACTCAGCAAGCTGTTTTTTCTGTTCTTTGTGGGTGTCTGTTATTTGAAAACATGGGTACCCAGAGGTTCCAAACACCTCGGGCATCCAGGAAACCTATTATCATGGATGATACATTAGTTACTTTTTTATTGCTATGATTGAAACACTATGACTAAAACAACTGCCTACAAAAGGAAGAGTTTATTTGGAGCTTACCGTCCCATTGTCATGGTCCATGATGGTGGAACAAAGACATGGAGGCTGGAACAACACTGAGAACTCAGACCTTGACCTGTATATAAGGAGCAGAGAGAACACACCAGAAATGAAACATGAATTCTGAAATCCCCCAAAGCCCTCTCCTAGTAACACACTTCCTCCATCAAAGCGACACCTCCTAAGCCTCTCCCAACATACCAACAACTGGTAACCAAATATTCAAATATCTGAAACTTAGAGAGAATATCCAGCTATCACAGATGACTATTTTTGTGGGCATCTGTTGAATGCTCAGCTGTGGCTATTGCCTGGAGCCCATTGGTTATGCATAGAACCTGACACATTTTGGGTTGCCAGATTAAAGTATAAGATAAGCAATCAATGAAGTCTAGATAGCTAATCATTATTTTTCTGTATGTTTCTTTTTTGTATAAGAGGTTCTTTAGTACAAGATTAAGATATAATTGAGTTGTTGAGCATTGTGGCACACACCATTAATCTCAGAACTTTGGAAGTAAAGGCAGGCAGATTTCTGTAAGTTTGAGGCTAGCTTGGTCTACAAGGTAAATATGTATATTTTTTTCCAAGAAGAATGTTCTCTATATAATGGGATTGAGCCTCATCCAATCAGAGGCTTGAAATAGAAAAATGCTTGACCTTCTCAAATAAAAAGAAATTTTCATGGCAGGTGACATTCCATCATGAACTAGCACCCTATTTGTTAATTTTTAAAAAATTAAAATATAACTACATCATTTCTCCTTTCATTCCTCCATCCAACCCCTCCCATGATGACAATTGCTCATTCTCAAATTCATGGCTTACTTTCCTTTGTTATTATTTTATATATGCATAAATATATAACTTCAACTTGCTAGATCCATTTAGTTTTGCACACCCACGCACTCACACACATGCACACACACACACTTTCTTCCAGGAGAGCATCAAAGAATTCAATGGTGAAAAACAATTTTATGGAACTTGGTGACATGTGATATTTCTCCATCCCACTTCCCCAGCATATCTCTATAATATGGAGCAATCTCTTGTGCACAATGTGGGTCTATGAGTTTGCTTACTTTTCTGTTGTCTGGAGAGAAAACCTGCAGGACTCCTTGAAGTCACTGTAACTTAAAGTCATCTCACAAACTAGAAAGTGACATGAGAAGAAATTGTTAAACAGTGTTTACATTAACTCTGTATAACTGAAAAAGACAGCCAAAAATGCCCGAATAAACCATGGAAGGAAGAAGCCTGGGTCTCGTGCCTTTCTTGCTGGTGAGGTTGCGCACGAGAGAAGTGTATCATGGGAGGGCTTTGAGGTCTCCTATGCTTGAGCTATGAGTACTGTTTCAGTTCATATTCCGTTGCCTGCACATCAAGATGTAGATCTCTCAGTTCCTTCTCCAGCACTATGCCTGTCTGCATGCCACCAAGTTTCCCACCATGATGCGAATAGCTAGCCTAAACCGCTGAAGCTCTAAGTCACCCAAATTAAATGTTTTCCTTTATAATAGTTGCTATAGTCATGGTGTCTCTTCACAGCCATTGAAACCCGAAGATACTGTTCTAACTCATTCTTCTCTGTGATTGGGTTTAAATTTGTATGTCACTTAGAACCAGAGATTGACAGCCTAGTCACCAGATGGCAGTGGTGAGATTATGAGGTTTGTAAATCTAAATGACATTTGCTCTGCACGAGATTGGGGAGACTTGTGGAAGGTAATAGAAACTGAGAAGAAGGTGGGACCTGGTTGCAGGAAGTAGGTAACTAGGTATACCTTTTCTCTGGTCCTTTTCTGTGTCTTGTTTTTAGTTACCTTAAGATGAGCAGTTACACATTGCTGCCACCATAACATTCTTTGTCTCCTTAGGCCCAAGTTAATGAATATATGTAGCTGACATTACATTGAATCCTAAAACCAAAGATGAAATGTCCCTCCTTTTAAATTGTTTTTCTCCATCTCTATCACAGAGATGAAAAACTAAGCACTCTCCTAAGGCTCATGAAGGATAAACATATTTTCCACATGTGCCCATGAAGAGGTAGTATGATTATTTTAATCCAGGGTTGTCAGACTACAAACCCAGCATGTACCCTGTTCTTAAACATAAAGGTGTGAGAAGTAACATTTCCTTTGTTCTACACATGATTCTGTCAGTCTGAACATTCTTGACATTCTGGATGAGTGCTTTTTGCTATGGGGTATCCTAAGCATGGAGAATATATTAGCAGTCTGTCTGGGGTCTTATGGCAGAGAGTGATGTAAAAGCAGAAGGATACACTCTGCAAGGAGGTAGGGACTATCAAAGGAGGTGTAAGGGGAAGAGGAAAGAGAGAAAAGATGGGGGAGTTAATAGTAAAGTAAAATCAATCACAGATATATGAAAATATCATAATAAAGCTCATTACATAATAAAACTCATGACTCATACAAAATTAAAAACATTTAGACTATCAGTAAGAGATTGTGAACAACAGACAAAACCCACACAGAAGTCTTCATTTTAGGACAAAGTGTGTGAGGTAAGGCTGTGGTTATAAGGA
The DNA here is from genome assembly GCA_004025045.1 of Sigmodon hispidus. NCBI lineage: Eukaryota > Metazoa > Chordata > Mammalia > Rodentia > Cricetidae > Sigmodon > Sigmodon hispidus. The sequence continues at coordinate 4,379 of PVIH01027992.1, read as the reverse complement.
CTACCATCCTGAGACTTTATCTCTTTTATTTCTGGGCCTGAGTTTAGGAAATTTGGCCCCCTGATATGTAAAATCATGATGGAACAAAACAAAGTGCAACACACACACACACACACACACACACACACACAGCTCTAATGTTTCAGGAATTCTCCTAATCGCTTATTTCCAGCCTCACATGACCCTATAGACAGCTACATGGCCTTTATCCCTAAACTGTGCTATTGCCCAGGTTGTACACTTTGAAAATGCTGTCCATGTAGCATTAATGTCAGAAACATTCTAAATGTCAGAACATTCCAAATAACATGAATTTGGAGAAATCATATGTACTATCCACAGGACAGAATTCTAGGAGACATTAATGACAGTGAATCAATGATGGGAGGAGCTATGATACCATGTTTTGTTGTACAAATTCTAGTTGTTTTAAAAAAAACTCAGAGCCAGATATCGAGGAAAGGTTTAAATATCAGAGAGAGGAAACACCACAGTTTCCTCACCCAGCTATCTTCCAGCTTCCTCAGCGTCGCTCCTGGTGGATTCTAATGCCCCATCTGTCTTCCTACACCTGCCTTAAACACTTTCTTTGCCCAGTTGTTTCACATCCAGGTCAAGATTAAAGGCAGGAGCTACTACTATTGGTAGTCAGCCTTGAACTCACAGAAACACAGAAAGATCTCTGTCACTGGAGTTATGGAATTAAAGACAAGGCACCACCACTGCCTGCCTGGGAACCTGGAACTCCCTCTGTTAACGAAGATGGCCTCAAACTCAGATCTGATGGGATTAAAGGCGTAGATCACCACTCCCAGTCCCCCCCCACACATATCCCCAGGATTAAAGGTGTGAATTACCATTCTCTGATGTTCCTGGATTGACTATGGGTTAGGGTTCTCTGATATTCCAGACTGGTTTTATTAAATACATAACATATCACCACAATGTTTCCTGTCAGATTAACAATAATTTGTTATTTCCAAGGTACAGACAAACATTCTCATTTCATACTGCTAACAATATGCATTAACAATTGTATTACTTAGGTTTACTAATGCTGTGGCGAAACACTGAACAAAAGCAACTTGGAGAGGGGAAAGTTTATTTGGTTTACACTTCCATATCACAGTTTATCATAGAAGGAAGTCAGAACAGCAACTAACCCAAGGCAGGATCCTGAAGCAAGAATTGATGCAGAGGCCATGGAGGAGTGCTGCTCACAGGCTTGTTCAGCCTGCTTTCTTATAGGTCTCAGGATCACTAGTCCAGGGGTGTTATCTCCCACAATGGGCTGGGCCCTCCTCCATCAATCACTAATTAAGCAAATGCCTTACAGCCCAATCTAGTGGAGTCATTTTCTCAATGAAAGCTCTCTCCTCCCTAATGACTCTAGCAGTGTCAAGTTGACATAACATTATACAGCACAGAACATTATACAGCACAGTAATAATATTCAAAATGTGTTGTATTAATATATAGCATAGTTTTTATGGTTTTGAAATAATATCTTCAGAAAATATTACAAAGAAATATAACTTCATATACAATGTCAAAAATTTTAAACTACAGATTATAATTAAAAAACAGTAAGGTAAATTTTTAAAAATTTTTTTTCTTCCCCTTAAAGCACTGATCTGGTTTAATGTGAATTGAGTGTTGAGTTTAATATATTTTAAACAATGTCATTATTTATTTCAATATTCTTTAATGTCTGCCTTGATTAAAAAGAGGTAGTTGGATTTTTATATCATCTTATGGATTTTTATATCATTTTATGCTTAACAATGTCTTAAACACTTTGATTAATTTTTATTACAAGTATACAGGTAAACATTTTAGCATTTGTATGCCAAAACAAATATTTTATATAAAATCTAAAGCAATCAGATTGTTGAACATTTCATAATGTTACTGCAGAAATTTAGTTACATTTAAATAGGTCATAATAAATGTAAAGGCGTATTACAGAAACTACACATGGCAAGGACTGGCTTTTTGCTCATTTACATATCCAGCAATATATCCAGCCTTTTAAGCATAAAAATAACCATCATATCGTTCATCTCATATAGGGTCTTTTCTTCTTGACAGTGAAAAGCTGAACTTTATTTCTTATGAGTCTCTCTGTACCCCTACCGGAAATGGTTCCTTTTCCACCAACCTTCCAGAAAGTTCTGAAAGGTGGTTGGGGGGCAGCCTCTTCACAAATTCTGCCTAGCTTTGTTTTCTGCCTAGCTTTGTTAAAGGTGTAGTTCAGAAGTCTGCCACGAGGTGGAACCAGAGTACCCATTATCAATGGTCTGCTAAGAAACTTCTAGAATGTACAGAAAAACATGACGTCGTTCTTAAAACCAGTTTATAAAAGGATGAAAAACCAGTTTATAAAAAGGATGAATCCGATTTTTTAGAGGGCATAAAAACTTTATTATGTGTATGAGAAGCTTTAACATAGCGCTTTGGAAAGATGGTAGGAGAAATTCTAGGAAAACTGCATAGAGTAGGCTAATAGAGGGTGAAGGTCTGTTTTCTGGGAGGACCCCTCTGCAGTGTAAACACCTCAACTTATACTGAGATAGGAAGAGATAAATAAGTGGTACCAGTGAGGCTTGAGGTCATCAACAAATGAAATCCCTTCAGTATATAAAGTTTCTAGAATGGCCTAGAAACACAGTAAATGACTTGCTTTGTCTAATTTGTTACTCTGTGCCAAAAAAGTATTCCTTCTACTTAAAAGAAAAAGATAAAAAAGCTCTTTTATTCCTTTCCCTGTCTTCTTTATAGTCTCAGGACCTATAAAGCCCCTCCCCCCACATAACTAAGATCCTCATGTCACAGCAAACACGAAGAGCTTTGTGTTTCTGATTCTGAATTACTTTGCCTAATAATTTACAGATCCATCCATTTTCCCAAAAAATTTCAGGGAGGGGGAAACAATGGGGATATTAGAATGCACGTCAGATGACAGTGACCAAGACAGTACAAGGTCCAGGTGCAGAGTGGGAGGCAGGAAGACAGGAGACGAGAATCAACAAAGCTAATGAAACCCATCACTTCATGTGCTATTTAAAAAAACGGGGAGAGAAAAATGGAGGTAGATGTTGCCTAGGCAACAGAGTGTGGCCTGCAGCTGAAAAGCTGAGAAAGCGGAGGGGAAGTTCACATGTTTGGAGCTTGGCAGCAAGATCTCAGGCAGGGTTTTCTGAATTTGTCAGGACAATGGAAAATACACTTTGGTATCTCTCAGTGTCTGAACCTTTAAAGCTGATATTGATCCCTGTCTCCCACCCAAAACTATGATAAAAGTGCAACAGGAAGTGTTGAGGGTCCTCTTGGTGGGGGAGGAGGGCTAGCCCCCTTTCGGTAGGGTAGGAGAAGGGCTAGCCCTGTTCAGATCTTGCCAGTTACCTGGAGAAGTTACTTGGGCTCTGGGAGTTTCAGATTGGCAGCAGTGATAAAGTACTGATCAGGCTGTTCTTATACAGCTAATGGTTGCCTGTCTGTTCAGTGTTCATGGCAAGAAACAGAATGTTAGTAGCATTTTTTTTTCTGTTTTTATATTCCTTTGAGTGGGTTGTTCTTAAGACAAGGTCTCTCTATATGTATTCCTACCTTGCCTGAGACTTTTTTATGTAACCCAAACTGGTCTTAAATTCAGAGGTCAGCCTGCCTCTGTCTCGTGAGTACTGGGATTAAAAGTGTGCAACACTATGGTCAGCGGTGATGGCTTTTAAATGCTGCCACACAAAAGCAGACTTTTCTTTTTTCTCCCTTTTATTAAAAATAGTCACTTTTTTATACAATATTTATACCCTAATTACAGTTTCTCCTCCGGCTCCTCCTTCCAATTTCCCTCCTCCCCTGCCATCTGGACTCACTCCCTTTCTGCCTTTCATTAGATAATCACAAAACATGACAAAAAATACCATAAGATAAAACAAACAAACAAACAAAACCCATCACATTGAAGCTGGACAAGTTAAACTAACAGAATGAAAAGAGCTCAGGAGAAGGCATGACAATCAGAGTCCCACGTGTTCACACCCTCAGGATCCCATTGACATACTAACCTGAAAGCTGTAGTATATATGCAGAGAAACTGGTCCAGACACACTTAGACTCGGTGCAATCTGCTTCAGGCTCTATGAGGTTATATGAGCTTTGATTATCTTCATTTAGAGGGCCTTGTTTTCCTAGGATTCTCTATCCCTCTGGCTCCCACATTCCTTCTGCCTGTTTTGCCAGAGGGTTCCCTGAGCTCTGAGGTGAGGGATTTGATTTAGAGACATTCCATTTAGAACTGAGTATTCCAAAGTCTGTCTGTTTGTCTGCCTGCCTCTCTGTCTCTTCTCTTCTCTTCTCTTCTCTTCTCTTCTCTTCTC
>PVIH01027991.1:0-15945 GCA_004025045.1 Sigmodon hispidus | reverse complement strand
AATGGGTGCCGGACAGGTCTGTCCCTGTCTGAGTGGATGACACCTGGATTAGGGATAGCACAAGTCCTCTTGCACAATGGGGATTAGGCCTCTGCTCTTGCCCGCTGCTTTTGCTTGATTTTTTAATTTTTAATTATTAAATAAGGGGGAGATGTAGAGAGCTGCCTGCTGCTGCACTCTAGAGATGGTGCTGATTTCCAGCCTCCACCCACCCCCCTGTGAGTGAGTGCTCTCTTTTGATAAACAACTCCTTATTTGGCTTGAGCCTGGGGCGTGGTTTGCTGTTGTGTATGTGGACCTATGAGCTGTGCCCACATGGCTTATTGGGATTGGATGCCCTGAGAGTTTCTAGTCAGTGGGCGGGGTTTCCCTGGAGAGAGGAAGGAGAAGCAGAGAGAAGAACAAAGAGAGAACAATTGTAAAGGTCTCGAATAAACTGCTCAAAGAAGATCCTGGGTGTTGTGCTTTCCTTGCTGGCAAGGGTGCGCGCGACAACCTTCAGAATCCAGGAAGAGAAGATTTGGTCAAGAGGTTTGGGTGAGAGTTCCCTCATGCTGGCCAAGGCTTGCTTAATTTGAACTTTGAAGAGTATTTCCAAGCTTTCTTTATCCACTTGCTCTGATGTGAGGCATGATGGGAAATGGGAGTGGTAGGGTATGTGTTTATTCCACTCTTTGACAATAAGACCACTACCAGAGTTTAAAGCCAAATTCAAAGCAAGCTTTAATTAAATCCTGTCCAGGTGGATGGACACTGGCCAAGTCCATGCCCAGGTTCCCAAGAAATGTCACAGAATCATAGTTGGCAGTAGCATAAGAAGGAAATTCATTCCACTCCCCATCAGGTCCAATCAGGGACAAGCATGCATCCTGATTTACCTCCAGCCTACACCTAATCAGGGACAAGTGTACGTTATGACATATTTCCTGCCTGTGAACGTCCCACCCACATGTGATCAAGTATATCAGGTGAAAATGAGTCAAACAAACTTGTTTAGGAGAGTGAAAAACGTGCTATGGGTTCCAGAACAGCTTGACTAAACAACTGCCGTGACAGACTTAATAAAAACCAGCCAGCCAGCAGGCCTGAGTCTCTAACTGGCAGCCCATGACAGTTCCAGGAAAAGCCCATAAGCAGACACAACCCATGGAGGGCCAGCACGTAAGGGGAAGTGCCTGGCATTTCAAACATTCCAATTCTTAGATGGTTTTTGAGCCTAGCACTACCTATTTCCCTCAGTCTCACTAAGATACCCTTAGACAAATGTCAGTCAATCAGGGTCCTGAACCCTGGAAATGCCCTCACCCCAACCTCTACTATGATTAAGAACCTGACCCTGCTCAGGCTTGGTGCTCTCTGCTCTAACCGCTGCATTAGAGAGACCACGCTTTAGCTTGAATAAAGAGACTTTCTTTGTTCTTGTATTGGACCTGGTTTCTTGGTGGGGTTTAGGGTTAGGGTTAGGGTTGGGAAAGATAGTTGTAAGATCTAAAAAATTCATATTGGTGGTGATAAGTGTCGGATCCCTAGTTATTGGGTATCCTCTGCTGCTGATGTAATATTCCAATCAAGCTGAATTAATAAATCCAGGTTTAATAAACAGATCAAAGCAACTCCTGGGTGACTTGGGAAGGCAGAGGAGGAATCATTCTGTAGGGAGAGTACATTGCAGGTCTTAAGTATCCTTTAGGTGTGGTCTTGAGTCCTGGAGATGGGATTACCCCTGTTGGGTTTTCTTACAGGAAGGGTCTGGGGAGAGAAAGGTGTGGGATTTCCAACTAATCAGGTGGTGTGAAGGAGAAAAAAATTTGGGATGTGTTCCCACAAGTCTACCCTCTGATCCTACCAGCCTTGGGACTGTAAAAGGAGAGCATCTCAGGAGGATTTTTCAGTCACTAGGCAAGGGTGCTCAGTGTTGTTTTGTATATCCAATTGCTTTTAGGTTTCTGAAAGCTAATCTCTTAAAGGGCACAGACAGCTCAGCACAGCTGCATAATACTTGGAACACAGCTTCTTGGCCTCCATTTCTCTCTATAGTAAGAACTGATAGTGGATGGTTTCCATTTACATTTGTCTACCTGCCCCTGAATTTAATAAAAGAAAAATTTCTTAGCAAAAGCAAAGCAGCCATTATCAAAATTTAAAAGTTGTCAATACTGTTTGATAGAACTAGCAGAGAAAACTTTATGATTCAGTCTCACAAATATTTTCCATGACTTTTAGGCTTGTGACATCTTATTATTCTGAGCCCTTCCTTTCCTCCCTTTGGAACCCGTTCTCATGACATACCTTAAAATTTGTTATCTCTTGGAACTGAAGAACCTATGTAGTCCTTGCTTCTAACACCATTATAATTGTAGACTCCTTCCAAGTGCACAGCTTTGCCTTCTATTTCAGTGGGAGGTAAGATATGTGCAATCAGGAATCTCTTCAATGTTTTTACTTTTGTAGAGAGCTGCCTGCTGCTGGACCCTAAAGATGGTGCTGATTTCTGGCCTCCCCCCTCCCCCCCCATGGGTGAGTGCTCTCTTTTGATAAACAACTCCTTATTTGGTTTGAGCCTGGGGCGTGGTTTGCTGTTGTGTATGTGGACCTATGAGCTGTGCCCACATGGCTTATTGGGATTGGATGCCCTGAGAGTATTTAGTCATTGAGCGGGGTTTTCCTGGGGAGAAGAACAAAGAGAGAACAATTGTAAAGGTCCCGAATAAACTGCTGAAAGAAGATCCTGGGTGTTGTGCTTTCCTTGCTGGCAAGCTTGCGCGCGACAAGTGGTGGCCCGAATGGGGAGCAACTCCTGTGAGCTTCAGGCATCAGAACTTTCTGTAGTCATGGGGTCGACCAGTAAGTCCCAGATAAATTGGGATCCTTGATCAAAGCAGGTAGCTCCGACTTGTAGATAAGGCGGAGAAGAGGGAACTCACCGACGAGTGGGTGAAACCTCTTGCAGCCGGTGGGTAGCTCTGACCTGTAGATAAAGGTGGAGAAGGGGGAGCTCACTGTTGAGTGGGTGTAACCTCTTATAGCCCATGGACCCACGGCAACCTTGAGCTCAAAGTGAAAGTAACAGCAGTTGCAAACTTAGGCTTAAAGTGAAAGTAACAGCAGTTGCAAACTTGAGCTCAAAGTGAGAGTAAAGCATTAGCAAAGCTGGGGCTGTTTGGTAAGGGCTCCAAGAAGATTTTTAAGGTAGGAATTAAAGGTTATACAAGGATGGGGTCTTCAACCTCACATCCAATTTTTTTGGGCTCTTAAGGAGCTGCTTCATTAAGGTTTTTCTGAGTCCGCTCTGCTTGCTAGCAGTGGGAGAGATCCGTGGGTCCCTCCACCATACTGAAGAACAGCCAAAAGGGGGTGGAGTCAGCAATTAAAGCGATAGCAGCATTTTAAAAGCTCTTTGAGTTGAAAAATGATTTAGGATTCTCAATAAAACTGATTTAGGCTCTCAAAACCTCTAAAGGGGGAAGGGAATAAAGATAAAGGCCACGTAAAGATAGCAGATAAACAAAGAGTCTGGATTATGTTTGTTGTATGTACTTGTAATTTTTTAACTTTTAATGAGCTAATTGCAGGGAGACAACTGATTGCTAAGGCTGCTAAATTAAACAAATGCATATACTTTAAAGATATCCTGACTTTGAAATCTGTTTATATGAATATGTTACTTGGGAAAAGAGTTTCTGCTTTTGTCTCCACAGAAGATCAAAACCTGTGGATTGGTTCTAGGCAGGTGTGGTTCCATTTGCCAAGGCCACCTGAAGCTGATAACAGGCCAACTTGGAGATGTTGGGAGGAGAGATCGGAGGGGGCAGGCAGTGAAGAAGGACAGAGTGAAGGGGGAGAGTTGTACCCCGACCTTGCTGATATAGAAACTTCTGAGTCTACAGACTCGGAGGAAGAGCTGCTGTCACTCATAGAACAGATGAAAAGAACAAGGATGGGAAGGAAGAAAAAAGGAAGGAGAAAGAGGAAACATTGCCAAAGCCCTAGGCACATGAGCAGTCAAGTCACTGGGTGGCACCAATGTAGAAAAGGTGCTAGTCTTCAGCAAATGCTGGAAGGCACTTAGGGCTATTCCTACTCCTTAGACAGGAAGGAAAGAAATCATTTCTGAAAGGTTAACCTTGCTCCTATTCAAGGGAGAAATCCCTAAGCTGAAATTAATCACTAGCAAGAAAGACTGAATAAATAAGTTCTTACTGGTTGATTTTGTAAATCTAAATAGTATATGACTGAAGCTTCCTAAAAAGCTTCACGATATTTGGCTGAAAAGCCACCCTGGAAACAAATGTTCTTTTGTTCCTGTTAGGTAGAAAGACCTAAGACTTACACCAGAAACACATACCTGGCACCAAGGCAAGAGACTCCCACAGACTATTTGCTGAGGATGAAATGGAATGTATATGAAGGCCTCCATCTCAAGCCAGTCATTAGGTAATTAGGAGAATTCAAACATCTTATTTTAACAAATTTACTGTTCCTATAGAAACAGCACTTTGGAATGACCAGTGTTAGCTGCTAGCATACTTCATAACAGTAACCGCAGAACAGTCTTTCCTTCTACCTATTCTACCAAACAAACCAACACCATCAGACATCAGAAAAAACAGCCTATAAACTGCTTGGCTTCAGGTCACAGCAAGCCTAGAGAACACCAATGAGGAGAAGGTAGAGTAAGGAGTCTCCAGGGGAAAGGACAGGGAGTATTCTAACACTATATAACTTAGCTGAGCACATGATAATGTAAGCCAAAGGGGAGTGTTGAGGCTCTAAAATCCAGCAGGGCTCAGTGCAGTACCACAGTAGATGGGAGTCTTCAGAGATTCTTTCCAGAAGCTCTTGTGCTAACTTCCTGCCTGGATTTACACACAGCAGGATAATTTTATAATCATAAGACACACAGACAGACAGATAGACACCCTTAACAGGAAAGTTTTAAGTCCTTAACTAGGGCAATAGCACAGCACTTCTGCTTTTTGTACTGTTGCAGGGGCAGGGGCAGGGGCAGGGGCAGGGGCAGGGGCAGGGGCAGGGGCAGGGGCAGGTTATCATTTAATAAAATCCACTGTGTCCTAATGGGGACCGAAGGACTACAAACACTCTAGGACCAACACAGTAAGATGCTCTAGCTGCTCCATTTTCTTCCACTGCTTTGAAATTCTGGTGTTGGTAGCCACAGAAAGGCAAGACAGCAAGGTGATGTCCCAAAAGAAGCTACTGCTTTCCTAGGTGCTCCTTAAGTAAGAGCTCATGGGTCCTCTGAAACCATGGCAGGGAGAGATGTGCTAGGTAGCTACGTGGGCAGAAGAAGAAATAGAAACAAATTCCCAGAGGATGTTTTTGGCCATCTCAATGTTGTTGTAGGCAATGACCAAAGAGCTTTCTGAATGTCCTGGTAGGAGTAGCCCTGACTCATGAGGCACTCAATCTCACTTGAGAGCTATGCTGAGGTGGCGATGGCAGCAGGGTTAGCAGTGGCACCTCCACCTTGCTGATAGCTACTTGCTTTTCATTCAGAGTTGATTCTCTGAGGGAACGGTTTAGGGGGCCGCTCAGGAACTTGGGAACCCTCATTAAAGCTTGTTGCGGAATCACCATCCAGAGACAAACAGCCAAAGGAGGAGCTGGCATTAGAGATGTCAGACAGAGTCCAGCGAGCCAGTACAACTGACAGTGGAAGCCAGAAAGGCACTGCAGGTAGTTGAACAGAGGTTGCAGGATGCCTGCCTAAATAGAATAGAGGAAGGAAAAGATTTTGCCCTATGCCTTTTATGCACATTCAGACAACCCACAAGGGTACTATGGCAATCAGGCCCACTGTTGTGGATACACCCAAAGGTATTGCCTAGTAAAAGTATAGAATATTACCCTACAGAAGTAGCTGATTTAGTTCAGAATGGCATCCAACAATCAATTTAGTATTTTGAGCATGCACCAGCCATAGTAATTGTGCCATACACAGCAGCACAAATTAACACCCTGTGTGCTGTTGTTGATGATTGGGCAATTCTTCACTGTATCTTTGCTGGAAAAATAGATAATCATTACCCACAACATCCTCTTATGACATTTTTTAAGGAGCACCACAAAATTTTCCCAAGGTCACCACCACAGAGCCAGTGGTGGGAGCTGTCAATGTATTCACTGATGGCTCAAAAACAGGAGTAGGTGCCTATATGGTGCAAGGCAAACAACCAGTTCAACATCAATTTACTCCTGGTACTCCTTAGGTAGTAGAACTTCAAATAGTATATGAGGTGTTTAAAGAATGCCATTTTGCCTTTAACTTGATATCTGACTCAGCCTATGTGGTTAAGGCTTTAAAGGTGCTTGAAGTGGCAGGACCAATCAAATCATCCAGTATGGTCACTGTCCTATTTAACCACTTGCAAGACTTGATTATGCAATGAAAGGAGAGATTTTTTTCCTCAGCACACCCTTGCACATACTGGCCTTCCCGGTCCACTTGGCGAATGCAATGCCAAGGTGGATATGTGTACTAGACAGGACTGGATATTCTTTACCTCTCCTGTAGTCAAAGCTCAAGAATTTCACCAGCTATATCATGTGAATGCTAAGACCTTACAACAAAAGTTTCAGATATCCAGAGCTGAGGCATGTCAAATAGTTTTAGATTGTGCTCAATGTGTAGTGTACCACCATCTACCTTCCCTAGGTGTTGATTCCAGAGGGAGTCTGCCATTAAAAGTATAGCAAATGGAAATTACTCACATTTCTGAATTTGGTTCTTTGAAGTATGTACATGATTCTGTAGATATGTGCTCTGGTATCTTACATGCTACTGATATGTTAGGAGAGAAGGGACACAATGTCATTGTGCACTGCCTAGAGGCCTGGGCAGCTTAGGAAAAGCCCCTGCAGGTAAAAACTGACAATGGCTCTGCTTATACTGGAACACAGTTTACTGCATTCTGCAGACAAATGGATGTACAAGTAGCTCATGGATTACCTTACAATCCACAAGAACAAGGCATAGTGTAACGTGCTCATTGCACACTGAAGGAATGCTTACAAAAACAAAAAGGGGGAATAGGCCATGGCCGCACCCCCAAAGAAAGACTATCTATAGCTCTATTTACCCTTAATTTTTTAAATTTGGATGTTGATGACCGCTCCATGGCAGATAGACATCTGATTCTCACCCCTAGTCACAGAGGCATGGTGAAATGGAAGGATACTTTAACGGGTCACTGGCATGGTTCTGATCCAGTGCTTACATGGGCGAGAGGTTCTGTTTGTGTCTTTCCTCAGGACAGGCAAGATCCAGTGTGGGAACCAGAACGGCTAACCAGGAAGGCCCGAAATGACAAGTATGATGCTGGCAAGGCCGCAGAGATGTTGGTGATAGCCCTGATGATGCTCTGCAGTGTCAACAGGGGAAGACAGAGCTGAGGTGAAGGATACTGTCAGTGTTCCCAAAACCTCTGCCCATACGGCATGATGCTCATCTTTTCCACAGTTGTTTACCACCAATAGAGTGTTAGAATTACCTTATGTTCCTTACGATTCTGAAATAGTTAGCTTGGGAGAAAGTAGGAATTTTACTTTGAAAGGTTCCCTATGTTTTCAAATTGTTACCAACCGCTCACATTTTACTGTATAATCAGACTGCAGGATGGTTTGACCATCCTCAGAGACAAGCAAGTGCCAGCACAGCCTTGAATACCTCCTGGTTTTTGGGTGTCTGGCCAGTAAGAGATTCCTTTGATAATGATACTGCCTTTCTTTCCAGACAGCTCAAAATTTGTCTGTCAATATAACCCATGCCTTAGACATTTAAAGAGGCATTTCTGCTCAGCTTAAAGGCGGGCTGATGTTGGTTAACCAAAGAGTTGATCTGTTGCAAGAGGAGGTTGATGTCCTCTGACAGATGGCTCAGTTGGGATGTAAATGAAAGTATCAGGCCCTATGTGTGACTTCTATTCAGTATGAAAATTTTTCCTATGCTGCAAATTTGTCTAAAGTTTTGTCAAGTTATTTTATAGGAAATTGGACAGGTGAATTTGAAGTGACCATGGAGAAGTTGAGAGTTGCAATAGTTGCTGTGAATTCAACTCGAGTGGACCCTGGAGTTGCTGAAGGACTGACGAGATGGATGTCCACCACCCTCAAGCATCTGAAGGAATGGGCAGGAACGGGTGCTCTGGCTGGCTTGATGGTGCTGATATTTCTGATTTGCCTGTGGTGCATTTGCAAAATGAGGTTCACACAATGTAGGAGCATGGCCATGATTGTTCAAGCCTTCACCCCCATTGAGGTGGGACAGCCCCCACATGTTTGGCTTGCTGCCTTGAAAGAGTAATGTTTGGCACGGGTTGTGAGGCTAAGCACTGCATATGGTTTTGCCTAGGTAAGGCTTCATGAAGAGCATGCCTATTTGCATACAGGTTGGCACCCACTATCCTGTCCTCATAAAAACAGGTGCCGGATAGTTCTGTCCCTGTCTGAGTGGATGACACCTGGATTAGGGATAGCACAAGTCCTCTTGCACAATGGGGATTAGGCCTCTGCTCTTGCCCGCTGCTTTTGCTTGATTTTTTAATTTTTTAATTATTAAATAAGGGGGAGCTGTAGACAGCTGCCTGCTGCTGCACCCTAAAGATGGTGCTGATTTCTGGCCTCCACCCCCCATGGGTGAGTGCCCTCTTTTGATAAACAACTCCTTATTTGGCTTGAGCCTGGGGTGTGGTTTGCTGTTGCGTATGTGGACCTATGAGCTGTGCCCACATGGCTTATTGGGATTGGATGCCCTGAGAGTAGTCATTGAGCAGGGTTTTCCCAGGGAGAAGAACAAAGAGAGAACAATTGTAAAGGTCCTGAATAAACTGCTGAAAGAAGATCCTGGGTGTTGTGCTTTCCTTGCTGGCAAGGTTGCGCGCAACATACTTTGACTTCCCAAATTACTATAGTCACTACTTCTTCCACTTCCAAATTATCAGGAACTAATAATTCAAAACAAATGACTTATAAATACATAAAAACATGTTTAGCATCTTTAAGCATCAAGGAAATACAAATTAAAATGTCATTGAAATTTTATCTCACTTCAGACATTAAGAAAACAAACCAATTTTAAAAACACAGATGACAGCCTATGCTGGAGAAGATGAGGAGCAAGGGAAATACTGCTCCAATGTTGGTGGGAGTGTAAGCTTGTTCACCCACTCTGGAATGCAGTATGGTGGTTTCTCAGAAAATGGGAATCAATCCCCAAGGATCCAGCAATACCACTATTGGGAATATAATCTAAAGATGCACATTTGCACCCCAAAAGCATTAGCTGAACTATGCTTATAGCAGCATCATTCATAATAGCAAGAACCTGGAAACAATATGGATGTCCCTCAACTGAAGAATGGATTAACAAACTGTGGTACATCTACACAATGGAGTAAGAAAGAATAATATCCTAAAATTTGCAGGCAAATAGATGGAATTGGAGAATATTCTCCTGAGAAAGGTATCACAAAACCAGAAAGATAAGCAGGGAATGTACTCTCTCATTAGTGGACTTTTTAAGAAAAAGTAAAGAACATCCAGCTGCAAATCACAACCACTGAACATTTTGGGATCTGAAAATTTCGTTTAATATAGTCTTCTGTTGTTCAATCTCAACATTATTCATTCTACACAATGACATTGTTACATATTTCTTTTTTTTCTTGTCACTCTATCTTATGTGATTGTTTTAGAAAATAAAGTCCTTAAAAAAAGAAAACAAACCAAAAAATACACAATTTTGGAAAGGGGGTCTGGCAAGTACCCTGGTATGAGTAGAGTTCAGAAGCTATGAAAATTCAAGAAAAACTGAAAATAGAACTACCAGATGATCCGGCTAGATTACTCCTGACTGCATCTCCAAAGGGAATCCACATCATCAGTGCAGCAGTGAGAGCTGCACACCCATCTGGAGGTACTGCTCACAAGAGCTAAGTCTACTGTTTTCTCGTATATGGAGTTTAGGAGGAAACTAAAAAGACACAAAGGTCAAATGGAACTGCTAGGAATGTGGAGTGAGAAAAAATAAATAAATGCCAGAGACCAGCTATGGCAGGTTTCAGGTCCCAAAGAGAATGTGTGGAGTTTTGTGTGTGTGTGTGTGGGGGGGGAGAAAACAGAAGTTGAATTCAGGATGGCTACCAACAGCACTTATTGAAAAATGACTAAAACTTAGATATTCTATAGTTTCACATAGAATTAAATGGAATGAAAGGGTCTTGTGAGCCAGACTGTGCTTGAGATCAGGGGTTGAGAAATCTAGCAATGACCTTGACAACAGGCACCAGTCAAAAGTTCATGGAAGGGCTACAAGTTCTTCTTGCCAGAAATGAGAATAATGACTGTTTTAGCTGGAACTTTCCTCAAGCTCTCTTCTCCACTGAGGAAATAGAAATTGTTATCCACATGCCTGATTGTGGGGAGCAGACACTACAATACAGTTTCTCTTACTATATGGGCTCATTCCCCTCATACACTTCCATAAGGGAAGGTCCTGATGTCTTACTCTTTTCCCTTTATACTTTACCATTCTGATTTATCTATATTTATTAACTAAATTCTTACCCTTAATGGCCCCAGGCTCTGGATATAAATTGTAGGAATTTTATCCTTGGGATCAGATGTGTCTAATAAAGCTCTAACTTTCCTGTTCTTGGTGTAATGAGGAGGGCACAAATGGAATTCCCAGTTCTGTGGTGGCAGGATTTTTTTGAACTATTTTGTTTAAAGATGCTACCATTGTATACATTTTCATCCTTTACCAAAGCTTACACAGAAATTCTCAAATGGGAAAGGCATTAATAGTGCAAATCATTAAAAATGAAAGTTAGAAGGAGCTGGAGAACTGTGTTCAAAATGCTGAAATGCTGGAACTTTGTCAAGCAGTCAGTAATGGTCATCATGTGGTCCACACTAAGAAAAGGGGAAAGGAAATGGAGATAAGGAAGGTAAAGGGGTGAATATGACCTTGTGCACTATGTAAAAGTATAAAAAGGCCATCCTAAAAGCCAACAATTTTTACAATTGATATATGTTCCAAAATAAGATCATTTTAAAGAAAAAGATAGTTTTAAGATATAATTTAAATATTTCACAATTTTCCATTTGAAGAACATGATTCAATGATTTTAAGTATGTCCAGAGTTGTTCAAGGATCACAACAACTGATTTGTAAAAATCTTCATCATCACTAAAAGAAACTTCTTATTTCTTGCTCTGGTCCCTCCGTTTCTTATAGGAGGAAGACACTGCTCTGCTCTAGCTTTATAGACTTTCTGAGTTCACACTGTGAACACATGGCCTTCATGGACTGGCTTCTCTTACTTAGCATATAGTTGTTAAGGTCCATCCACACTGGAGCAGGCCAGGTTTTCATTCTCTTTTATATCAGGTTATACTGTAATGTAGGAATAGCCTAAGTTTTCCTTACATATTCATCAATGGATGGACATTGCAGTTGTATCCACCTTTGACAATTATGAATAACACTACTGTCTAAATATTGAATACTAGCATTGTATAGGTCATGTGTTATATGATTGTTACACAAACTCTGGTTGTATTAAATGAAACTCAGAGCCAGATATTGGGGTAAAATCTGGAATATCAGAGAGAAGAAACAGACCACAGACAAATCTCACCTAGCTATCTTCCAGCTTCCTCAGCCTTGCTTCTTGTTGCTGCTACAAAATAAATCTGTCTTCCTACACCTACCTTAAATACCTTCTTCGCCTAGTATTTCACATCCAGGTTAAGATTAAAAGTGTGAGCTACTACTATTTGGTAGTTAGCTTTGAACTCACAAAAACGCAGAATGATCTCTGTCTCTGGATTTATGGGATTAAAGCCATAGGTCACCACCTCTGTCTCCCTCCCATGCTAGAATTAAAGACATGAGTTACCCCTCCCTGACCTTCCTGTATTGTCTGTGGGTGGTATGTTTGTGGATATTTCAGTCTGGTTTTATTAAATATGTAACATCACCACATATCCCCTTTTGTGTAAAAATAAAAAAGGATGAAAAGGTTATAACTAACATAAGAAAAACCATATACAATAGATATATTATATATAATATATACAAACAATAATTACATTAGTAATGTCCAGTCCATTAACAATTGATAAATTCAAAGAAAATATTTCATTATTTATCTGTTTTGGATAGTCCAAAGGATTATAACTAATTCATTTTCTATCTAACTCGTATCAATAACTAAAAACCATATTTTGATATCTCCTAAACTTATAAACTTGAACTTCTAAGTGAGTTTCAATTCTAAAACTGCCACTAGAAAACTATAACCACCTCATCTTTAACTCCCTAAGAGACCAAATGAGGAAATAATACTAAATAAGTTCATAGCATGGGCAAGAAGGCAACTTCTGAAACATGTAAGAAATGAAACAGCTGGCTACCTAGACAGTCCCCAAGGTTCTTCTGCATCATTGGAATATCCATCTTTAGCCTACAGGCCTAACATGTCTGACAGACTTCACTGCAAAGCAAGATATTCTCAAAGACCTTCCTATCTTGCTTGGCAAGGTTCACCAATTCTTTTTGTATGTGTCTCCTGCTTGTCTATTTTAAAAAAACATACTGTCAGCAGTCAAGGCAGGAGTACTTTCTTGTACAGTGGCTAACTTTTGTCACGAAATTCAACTTTACATGGAGGAGTTTCTTTGATATCCATAATTTTCTCTGAAGAAGATTGGTGCTGCCAAGAGCAGATGTCCCATTGTCATAAAAATAATAAGAACCTATGTTACTAAAATATCTTAAGCACCATATTCTATGGATCTCTGAAGTATCTGAAGACCTGTTCATCTAAAATATATCTGATCTTGAAAACATATCTAATATGACTATAAGTTTGATTGTAATATCTACTAACGTGCATTTCTTTATATACTAATTAGTTGGTAATAATAAATTCCATGGACTAGCAATTTGTATTACATTGTTAGATAAACTCTATAATACCTTGAACAAATATAGATATATATGTACAGTGACAAAATTAATCTGAAGCTTGTATCAGTATACACAATTTGTATACAACATACAAAAAAATCTAATCCAATGTGAAATATTTAAAGCCAGTAATTCATTTTTAAAAGTAGATTCAATAATCTCCCCCTATATCCTTTTATATCTGTATCCCCTTTTCTTTCTTCCTCTTTTTTAACAAGAACCCTGAGTCTAATCTTTCTTTTTTAGCTTTATTTTCTAACCATAACCAATAACAATTTGCAACCAATTACCCTAAACAATGACAATCATCCATAACCCATTGAAAGATCAAAAACCATCCACCCCACCTCTTGGGAATGTAGGTGCTATATTTTTAAATTTACTTCCTGCTGTCTGGGGGTAACAGCATCTTTAGAAGATTCTGAAAAGAAAAGTTTGTTAATTGTCAAGTCCTGAAATAAGCAGCTGTATCATTTGTTGTCCAGTCTCTGCATAACAGGAAAGTACATGGCTTGTCTCAAGTCTTGGCTAGAGTATTCTGTGAAGCTGGTGCATCTCAGCTAGCCACCTTGAAATTGTACTGAGCAGTTTGTAGTCTAAACCTGATCTTTAGTTGGTATTTGTCAGCCTGGTGACTTTGTCATAGTCCATGTGAAATCACAATTGTGGGGACCCATCTTCCTTTTGGATACTCCAAGTTTGCAATTAGGCATTATCATGAATCACTATAAATGCTAATAAGAAATTAAAACCCAACACAATGTACAGGAAGCTAAATAAAGTCTTTTTCTATATTCAATTAGTATTCTATATGAACATCAATATCACAACAAAAGTTTAAAACATAATCTCTATATATACATGATCTTGTAGATTTTTAATAAAAGTAATTAGTCAGTATAGGATCCATGACAGTAGAATAGTTCCTTATTTTTAATTATTCTTCTGTCCCATATCAGGTGGAACTTCTGATATAATACAGAGATTTTGTAATTTCCTTTAACAAGTATGCTTTGGTTTAGAGAAGGAGAGAGCCATACTCCAATTCTAAAGCCCCCTTTGGATTATAATTAAACTAGAACTTCAACTTCTCTTACAAATAAAGATATATAGAAGTTAAGAAATGAGATTTTACCCTGTAGAGTATGTGGGTACCAATATGCCCAATATTATTTTGCCTGGAAAATTTACTGGATAACCTACCTTCTGCTCTAGACATCTAGATGTTCAAGGTCTTTTAACTTTTTGAAGATGGGTATTTCTGGTTTTCTGTAAAGACAAAAACAAAAACCTGCTCCAAACCTTCATATATCTTACCACTTAAAGAGTTGTAATATGGTGGATGAGCCATCAATTATAATTTTCATGAAGTTTCTCTAGTTCAAATTTAGTTTTTATTAAATTTGATGGTATTCATAACTTTTTTTCACCTATAGAAACAAAAGCAAAACCACTTCCCCAATGTAGCACATATTCTGGCTTCTATTCTGAGGTCAGTACAACTTTGACGTAGACAGGCTGATTTAGCTCAGCTGTTTTTCATATAGTTCAATGTCTTTCAGCAGCTGTTGTTTCTTTCTCATTAGCACTGAGAATATTCAAAGTTAATAAAGCATTATGTAGTCTATTTCTAGGGGTCTTTGTTATTCCTTTCTGTTCATTTACCATGTACTTTATGGTTGATTTTATCTCTCTATTCAGCTGTCCTTAAGGGAGGACCTTCCATTCATATCTCTTTTTTGTCTTTCTTTTTTTCTTTATTTTGTATTTATCAAGAAAAACAGTAAAATGAATTTAAAATGCTGATAAGTTAAGAATAACTATAAAGGCAGAGTCCCAGCGCACTCTGGAGCAAGGGCGGATAAATTCTGCAGGTCACCATACCCGCAGCTCCTGCTGAGGGAAGTTGCATGGCTACCCACCGCCACCTCAAACTGAGCGAGCCAACATCTGCGGAGGTCTCTGAAGGACAACTCAGACCCTGCCCAGAGATGAGGAGGGGTCACCAGGCCCAAGTGCCTATATCCCAGCCTGGGAGGGAGAGTTCAGCTCTCATAGCTCCCCGTTCCGCTCCCGGGACCAAGTGCTGTCTGCAGAGTCCCAGTGCACTCTGGAGCAGGGGCGGATAAAATCTGCAGGTCATCATACCCGCAGCTCCTGCTGAGGGAAGTTGCACGGCTACCCACTGCCACCTCGAACTGAGTGAGCCAACATCTGCAGGGGTCTCTGAAGGACAGACTCAGACCCAGACCAGAGAGGTGACAGGAGGCACACAAAACTGAGTGCCACAACTGACCAGGAGCCATCTAATTGTGAACCACTGAAGACATGGGCAAACGTCAGTGCAAAATATTACATAATAATACAAAGGACAACATGGTAACTCCAGAAGAGAGTGGCAATCATACAAATACAAGACCTGAACTGAGCAATGAAGAGGAAACAGAAGGAAGCAACACCAAAAATTCCTTTTTGATGATCATCGAAGCTCTCAAAGAAGATATGAAAAAAAGCCTTAAAGAAATAGAAGAAAATACAAACAAAAAATTAGAAGAGATGAACAAATCTATGAAAGAAACATGCCAGGAACTAAAAGCTGAAATGGAAGCAATAAAAAAGGCACAAAATGAGGCAAAGATGGAAATAGAAAACCTGAAGAAAAAAGCTAGAACCACAGATACAAGCATAACAAACAGAGTTCAAGAAATGGAAGATAGAATCTCTGAAGTGGAAGACTCAGTAGCACAAACACATATATCAGTCAAAGAAAATAGTAAAACTAAAAAGCCATAACTCAAAATGTTCAGGAAATCTGGGACACCATGAAAAGACCTAATTTGAGAATAATAGGAATAGAAGAAGGAGAAGAATACCAGCTCAAAGGCACAGATAATGTTTTCAATAAAATCATAGAAGAAAACTTTCCTAACCTGAAGAAGGAAATGCCTATA
>PVIH01027990.1:0-15945 GCA_004025045.1 Sigmodon hispidus | reverse complement strand
ATGAAGAGCACTTTTTCAGGTGCCTTTCAGCCATTCGTAGTTCCTCTGCTGAGAATTCCCTTTTTAGATCTGAACCCCATTTTTTGATAGGGTTATTCAAGGTTTTGGGATCTAAATTCTTGAGCTCTTTATATATCTTAGAGATCAGTCCTCTGTCACTTGTAGGGTTGGTGAAAATCTTTTCCCATTCTGTAGGCTGTCGTTTTGTCCTATTGACAGTGTCCTTGGCTTTGCAGAAGCTTCCCAGCTTCAGGAGATCCCACTTATTGATTGTTGGTCTTAGTGCCAAATAAACCTTTGTATCTTTCTAAAAGATACTGAGATATTACTTATAAAAGAATCAGTACAAACCTCCTATATAAAAATGAGAAAACTCTCATAAATTCTCAAAAGGATAATTCAATTAATATGTTTATTTCTGTGATTCATAAAGCATACAAGTTCTAAGATTTCTGACTTTTTTCTCCTAAAAAAAGTGTGGTTAGGTTAGAATAACTAGTTTATTTTTATGTATATAAATGTTGTAATGGCTATTAGTTCAGATGCCATAAGAGTCTGTAATATATCTTGCTTGATTCTATTGATACAAATAACTTTCTCTGAATAAGTTAGTATATAAAATACCTATACCAGTTACTTATCTTATTATTGTGCCAAAGTACTTGATAAAGATGAGGAAGACAGGTTTATTTTTGCTCACAGTTGAATGGGTAGATTGTGTCATGACATGGAAATCATTTCAGCAGGAAAATGAGGCAGCTGAGCCACACTTAGGAAGCAGAAGAAGCTCTACAGTAGTGCACAGCCACATCTCTGCTCTGTTCTTTTGTTATCCCTGGAGCTTAGTCATTTTCAGGTAAACAATCTAGAAAAACCCCTCAAAGGTATACCCAGAAATGTGTCTTCTAAGTCATTGTGAATCTGATTAAATAAGCAGTGATGACAAATCACCACAGAACTTCCAATGTGTGTTGTTTGGGGGGTGTGCAAAAGGTATGGTTTCTTGATAAAATTAAGTAAGCTTATGTATGTATATGGGAGAAGAAGTTACTGAAAATGTTCTCAAAGTAAGGATGATCTTTATCTTCCTGGTAGCCTGCATATATGTACTCCACATAGGTAATTTTCCTGGTAACAAGTTTGTACAACTTACATTTATCAGCTCATTATCATTTCACAGTATAAAACAGCTGCTGGGCTTTCTCTCACATATACTCTATAATCTTAAAGATACTAAAGTTATTATTTTTTCTGTTAAACACATTTTTAAAAATCTTAATATTTTTAAGACCTTGAATAAGGATATACAGGGATGGAAAAAAAAATTCAGAGGGAAAGATGAACACAAAAAAATGTATGTGTAGCAATCTTATTTGTATTTCCACCCTTAATAAGCCATGCTTATCATTCTTATCCTCTGTATAGTTATTGTTAACTCTTCCACATTTTAAATTCTTTTTACTGTGTTTTTTTTTGATAAATACAAAATAAAGAAGGAAAAAAGAAAAAAAAATCTTAATATATTTATATTGTTGTCATTGTTTTGGTTTCTCAAGACAGAGTTTCTATGCATAATGTTAGCTGCCCTGAACTCATTCTATAGACCAGGTTCATCTTTAATTCAGATATTTCTACCACTGCCTTAGTGCTGAGATTGAAGAATGCACCACCACCACCACCACTTTCCCTAACATAATTTTTAATGATTAAAACTATACTATGTCTGTTGTGGTTTGCTTTTATTTTTAATTTCTGCTTATTTAATAGAATATTATTAAATAAACATTTTGATTTTCTCTCTGTCCTTGGACTACAAAATCCCAATGCAGAAACATGAAATAAACTTACATGAAAGACACTCTTTGCTGTCATTTATTTGCTTGCTAATTTCATGTATCTCATTTGAATTTACGATATAGCTAAAGACAAAAAAAAATGTTTTACTCTCCAATGTATAACTCCTGTGTAGGATTACAGGCATGCTATGTGTCATTATATTTGGCTGGTAATATTTTAACATGTGGATTAGATGATGAAGGTCATCTTGAATATACTAATCATTAAAGGAATTTATCAATTAATATCATGTCATGTGGTTCTATTCCAAGTAAGAAAAATATTTCATAATTGCACTTCTTTTTTATTTTTGAGATTACAATATAATATTTTTAAACTCTGGATGGTAACTATAAAATTATATAGACTATAAAATTTTATGTCTTATTTTATGTATTAGTAATACAGTTTCAGGAAAAGAAAACACATGTATGTATTTTATGTACATATGTAAAATAAAGGCAAGGAAAAGTGCATAAATCCTGCAAGGAAAATAGTTATTGAATCTTTGTCTTCAAAGGTACTTCTTTTAGAGTGATTCTCCTAGGAATACTTTATTAGAATTTATGAAGTTCTCCTTGGTTCACAAGCAGAAATAGATGTCTTATGTTTAAATTTAAAAGAGAATATAATATTATAATCACAAAAATAATTAAAAATTCTTTCCATTGTGTAGATTTCCTTAATTTATTTCTATCTGATGTTCTGTCTTGGCACTATTCAGATCTGAAGCCTGTTTATTGTTCAAGATATTTTCTTGAGACTCTTCTACATGTTTTGCATACTATAATTGTGATTATCATCATCATTTTGTCATAAGCCTATGTTGTCTCTGTAGTTTTGAAACAACTCACCTTGCTTAAGTTTGGTTTTAGAGTGCTGCTTTGTTTTGTTATATTACTTAGATGAGTTTTTATTATTTTTAGTAGGCACATGATAGTATAATACATAATTACAGGATACAGTATGATGAGTTAATAAATTTATAACATGAGGTGATTTGATTGGATTTGATGCATGTATTAGTTATTTAGTTTTCTTATAAATATTATCACTAACAAGCTTCTTGAAAGGTATCTTATGAAGATAAAGAGAAGAGTATTTGGCAAAGAGATCCAACATAAATCACCTGAGAGATAATTTTCATGAGTATATCCACAAGTTCTTAGTTCTACTAACAACCATAGCTGTGTATACTGGACAGAAAGCTGGACTTACCTATTAGCTGTAATTTTACCAAATATTCTTCTGTCTGTATGGTGTGCCATGTAATTTTCTTTCAGTGAAGCAGCTATTCTTTAACTGGGTGCTTAGCTGCTGCTGCTTTGACACCACATACTCCTGTAATACCTCTACCAAAATATTTTATTTGCAGTACTATTCTACATTTCCTTTAATCTTGTTGCATGTTAGCCTCATGTAAACATTTAGAACGTCTTACAAACTGTGCAATAACTAGATTGATAGAAAACATATTTATTTCATGAACTTAGTGTTTTGTGATGAATTATGTCTCAATATATGTTATCCTTTAGCAATTGCATTTAAATTATGTAAAATGATACCTTTAATGTGGTAAAGTTGGGTTTTCAAGTGAAGGAAAGGTTTGAACAATGGATGCACTCAGATAAGAGAAAACACTTTAATGCTTTGAAATAGTGTTTTTGCATATGTTTATGTATAGTTATATATTTGCATAAAAATATACCAAAGAGTATAATTTTGAGCCAATGCTTAATACTTGTGAATCATTTATGTTTATTACACATGTAAATATTACTACTTGTCAACAAAAAAAAAAACAGACCGATGTATTAAAAATTTATTGCAATCTCCTTTATGCTTTTACTGAATGGATTGTGGAAACCTAGTTTTTTTTATAAGTCACTATATGTGCATGTAACATGTTATTTTTAGTAAGATCTTTCTATTTTATTTATATTCTACTATTTTGAGACAAGCTATAATATGTTGGTTTATACTATTGAGCAGCATAAATTAATTAGTGTGGGCTTACCCTTTGTATCCAAGATACTAGGCTTTAATCTTAAGTAGTTTTTATATTTTCAACAGAATTTAAATTACACAGCTACATGCCCACTGTCTGTGGAGACATCAAGTTTATCTAAGATCAATATTCTGAGAGTTTGGCCACCAGGCAGTTGCATATGTTGGAAGAAGCCAATTTCAGGATCAAAAAAGAGAACTCTTTGTTATGGAGTTGATACATCTATAGAATAATGTTATTAATGTTTTCTCTGTTCTGAATATATACTGAAAACTCAATAGACACATATTGAATATTAATATTCTTCCAATATGGAATACTGTCAGAAAATATTCATACATTAAAAGTATGACCGGAGAAGCAGTTAATAAGAACATGAGTAGATTATCAAAGAATCTTCCTAAATTTCTTTCTACTTTAGTTTTATTTTGAATATATATAGTGCTGAAGACTGTATTATAAAATTGTGGGGACTAAGCATGTGCATGGCTCAGGATGTCAGACAGAACAGCCTGAGAAACTAATGCTTCTTCTGAGCTTGTCAGATGATGAGGAATAGGTAAGAACTAGGAATTAGCAATGGGGTTGACAAGTGAAGTTACACTGTTTGTACTTTTCACTGTTTATAATCAATCAAGGGTGTACCTGTAGCAAAGACATAGCTGTATTTCAACAAGTGTCTGAAGACCAGGTGATCATCAACATAATAAAATCATATACTACTCTAATGGCCTTACAAAAGTTTCCTTTTGCCAAAAGGTCATAAGATACAGTCACTGGGATTTTCCCATTCACTGCTCTGTCAGCATTGACATTTGAGTCATAGCTCATTGCAGATGTAGTGCTACTTGGTACACTGTAAGGATTTTTATACCAGATGCCAAGAGATCTCTTCTATGATCTTTGCAGTCAATAAAACTAAGTCTCTGAGTAGACAGTGCTAAGTGGAGCCTACAGATCACAGCTGTTTCCTGTTGAGAGCAGCTACTACAGTTCAGTCCAACATTCTCTACAAACATCATGTCTGATGCCTTCTTTGCTAAGATTTTTCTACTCAGTGTAATTGCCTTGACATTCACCAACATCTCACATGTATTGCTTAATTTACATTTTGAAAAAATATGTAGGTTTTATGAGAGGTAATCTGTTTAAACATCCATGTTGTCCATTGTCTTTCAATCTTTCATATTATGGTTTTGGTGTTGGACTGGTGGCTTTATCACTGTGGTTTTCTTTTTCTGGTTTTACTAACAGATTTTTTTTTACTATGGAGTATTTTATTAGCATTTGAAGTATTTCAAGTTTGCAAAGTATGCATTTGTTAAAATCATTCATTGGATTTAGGTTTAATTTAGCTATCTAAAAAATCACTAGTTTATTCAGAATCCTCAATTTATCAAAACAAATTTATAATGTATGTCCTTATGATTTTCTTGAATTTCATTAATATCTGTTATAATGTTTGCATTTCAATTTCTAGTTTTATTAAAGTAGGTCTCTCTTTTTTTCTCTTCTTTATTTATTTTGTATTTATGAAGAGAAACAGTAAAATCAATTTAAAATGCTGATAAGTTAACAATAACTATAAAGAAGATAAAAATCATAAGCATGACATATCAAGGGTGATAATGCAAATAAGATTGCTACACATATATTTACTTTGTGTTCAGCTTTTCCTCTGAATTTTTTTTCCATCCCTGTATATACTTATTCAAGGTCCCTTCCCCCTCCCGCCACACAAGGTCATTTTTCTTCTCCACAACTCCCCATTGCCTCCCTGGGCAGGGAGCAGACAGTCCTATGGTCCCACTGACCCAATAATGCTTGGATCAGTCTCCACTCCTGGCAAATCCAGTTTTGTCGCACCTCACTCAAGAGTGAGTCAGGTGTTCCTATAGTTGGAGTGGGATCTGAAGGGTCAGTCCAGGGTGTTTCTGATCCCAAGATGTTTAGTGGTTGTGGTTTGCAGCTTGGGCGTGCTTGGTTTTTTTCTTGTTTGTTTGTTTAGAGACCACTAATGAGTGAGTATATCCCCTGTTTATCTTTCTGAGATTGTGATACCTTGCTCAGGAGGATATTCTCCGAATCCATCCATTTGCCTGCAAATTTTAGAATATCATTTTTTTCTTACTGCTGAGTAGTATTCCATTGTGTAGATGTACCACAGTTTGTTAATCCATTCTTCAGTTGAGGGACAGCTAGGTTATTCCCAGTTTCTTGCTCTTACAAATAATGCTGCTATGAACATAGTTGAGCTAATACCTTTGGAGTGTGAATGTGCCTCTTTAGGGTATACACCCAGAAGTGGTATAGCTGGGTCCTTGGGGAGATTGATTCTCAATTTTCTGAGAAACCGCCATATTGCATTCCAAAGTGGCTGAACAAGCTTACACTCCCACCAACAATGGAGGAGTGTTCCCCTTGTTCCACATCCTCTCCAACATAGGCTGTCATCTGTGCCTTTTATCTTAGCTAATGTAACAGGTGTTAGGTGGTATCTCAAAGTTGTTTTGATTTTCATTTCTCTGATGGCTAAAGATGAAAAGCACTTTTTCAGGTGCCTTTCAGCCATTTGTAGTTCCTCTGCTGAGAATTCGCTTTTTAGATCTGTACCCCATTTTTTGATTGGGTTATTCAAGGTTTTGGAATCTAAATTCTTGAGCTCTTTATATATCTTAGAGATCAGTCCTCTATCAATTGTAGGGTTGGGGAAAATCTGTTCCCAATTTGTAGGCAGTCTTTTTGTCCTATTGACAGTGTACTTGGCTGTGCAGAAGCTTCCTAGCTTCAGGAGACTCCACTTAAAGATTGTTGGTCTTGGTGTCTGTGCCACTGGTGTTGTATTTAGGAAGTGGTCACCTGTGCCAGTTCATAGAAGTGTATTTCCCACTTTCTTTTCTATCAAGTTCAAAATGGTTGGGTTTAAGTTGAGGTCTTTGATCCACTTGGATTTGAGTTTTGTGCAGAGTTACAGGCTCGGAAACATTTGCATTTTTCTACACACTTGCATCCAGCTATGCCAACATCATTTGATAAATATACTATCTTTTTTTCCATTGAATGTTTTGGGCCTCTTTGTCAAAGATTAGGTGTTCATAGGTTTTTGGGTTAATGTCTGCATCCTCAATTCTATTCCATTGGTCCAGAAGTCTGCTTTTATGCTAGCACCAGGCTGTTTTTATTACTATAGTTCTATAGTATAGCATGAAGTCATGTATGGTGATACCTCCTGAGGTTCTTTTGTTGAGTAAAATTGTTTCGACAATCATGGCTTTCCTGTTATTCCAAATGAAACTGAGTATTGTTCTTTCAAGGTCCAAGAAATATTGTGTTGGGATTTTGATAGGCAGTGCATTGAATCTGTAGATTGCCTTTGGTAGAATTGCCATTTTTACTATGTTGATCCTTAAAATTTTTTCTTTGTTCTGTATGTTTTGTGACTTGATTATAATGTGATGCACTGACTTTTTGGGGGGGTCATATCTATTTGGTTTCTGTAAGCTCTTGTATCTTTATAGGCATATCCTACTTCAGGTTAGGGAAGTTTTCTTCTATGATTTTATTGAAAACATTATCTGTGCCTTTCAGCTGGTTTCTTCTCCCTTTTCTATTCCTTTTATTCTCAAATTAGGTCTTTTCATGGTGTCCCATATTTCCTTAACATTTTGAGTTATGGCTTTTTTAGTTTTAGTATTTTCTTTGACTGATATATCTATTTGAGCTACTGAGTCTGCCACTTCAGAGATTCTATCTTCCATCTCTTGAACTGTTTGTTATGCTTGTATCTGTGCTTCCAAGCTTTTTTTTTTTTCAGATTTTCTATTTCCATCTTTGCCTCATTTTGTGCCTTTTTTATTGCTTCTATTTCAGTTTTTAGTTCCTGGCATGTTTCTTTCACAAATTTGTTCATCTCTTCCAATTTTGTGTTTGTATTTACTTCTATTTCTTTTAGGGTATTTTTCATATCTTCTTTGAGAGCTTCGATGATAATCAAAAAGGAATTTTTGGTGTTGCTTCCTTCTGTTTCCTCTTCATTGTTCAATTCAGGTCTTATATTTGTAAGATCACCACTTTCTTCTGGAGTTACCTTATTGGTCTTTGTATTATTATGTAAGTTTTTGCACTGACGTTTGCCCATGGCTTCAGTGGTTCATGATTAGGTGGCTCCTGGTCAGTTGTGGCACTTGGACTTGTGTGCTTCCTGTCACCTCTCTGTGGGGGTCTGAGTCTTTTCTTCAGGGACCCCAGTCATTATGTGTTCACTGAATTGGAGTTAGAGGTTGGTAGCCGTGCAATTCCCTCAGCAGCAGCTGTGGGTATGGTGACAGGCAGTCTTTTTCTGCGCATGTTATAGTGTGAGCTGGGACTTACACTGTAGACCGCACCCAGTCCTGGAAGTGGAACTGGAACCAATGGGAGCTCAACTCTCCCTTCCTGGCTGGGATATAGGCGCTTGGGCCTGGTGACCCCTCCTCACCTCTGGGCGGGGTCTGAGTCTGTCCTTCAGGGACCCCTGTCATTATCTGTTCGCTCAGTTGGGGATGGAGGTGGTAGCTGTGCGAATTGCCTCAGCAGCAGCTGTGTGCATGGTGACAGGCCCACTTATCTGTGCCTGCTACTTTACTAGTGGATTTATCGACTGACAATGAGCAACATTCATTTTATGTATACATTTTACTAAACATTATTATATTGTGTAATAAACATCGTGTTAGCCTTCCTTAAAGAGTCATAGATATTTTTGGGAGATAGTCAACTTATTTGTAGATAATACTGACTTTAGGTTGTTTAATTCTTTCATAGGTGATATATTTTCATGGCTAATAAGTAGAGCTGGTACAATATTATTTGAGTAACAAAGAACATTGTGAATTATGTGTGAAATAAGATGTGACTTAACTCTATGCCACTATTACACTTTGGAAACTGTCTCACTACATAGATCAGCATCCAGTTTTCTTAGAGTTAGCTGTCCACAATGAAAACTGTCTTTCTGTCAACTTTCTACAGATATTCTCAGTGTCTGCTGTTGTTTTCTGTTTCTGCTATCTTCCTACATTGTTTAGATTTTCTTGGTTATTTCTTCACTGTCCTTATAGGTTATCATTCATGAATGCATGCACATTCATACACACATGAACACAATGAAGTAGTATATTGCTTTATTTCTATAATCAGTGTAACAAAAAATGATTCAGAATACACACTGCCTTATTAACTTTCAGATGCACAGCTCTCATAACTAAGGTGTGATTTTCTTGAAAATCGCAAAAGGGTTCTCCAGACAACTCAACACTTTGACTGCATCAAATGGTATTGATTGTAGGCTGTTGTGAAAATCAATAAAATAGCTGTTAAATATGTAATATTACTCTATAAATTTATCAGATGGGATTATTATAAAAATAGAAATAAATTATAAAAAAACAACTTCATATTTTTGCATATTTGAGAAGAATCATTTTTCAGATGATAGCCACTCTTGAACTTTCTGACTGAAGTGTAATACATAATTTGAAAACTAATTTAACTTTTTCTTTTTTTTAAAAAAAAAATCTGGTTACTAGATCCTCAATTCTATTCCGTTGATCCACAAGTCTGTTTTTATGCCAGTACCAGGCTGTTTTTATCACTGTAGCTCTATAGTATAGATTGAAGTCAGGGATGGTGATACCTCCTGAGGTTCTTTTGTTGAGTAAAATTGTTTTGGCAATCATGGCTTTCATGTTATTCCAAATGAAACTGAGTATTGTTCTTTCAAGGTCTAAAAAATATTGTGTTGGTGTTTTGATGGGCAGTGCATTGAATCTGTAGATTGCCTTTGGTAGAATTGCCATTTTTACTATGTTGATCCTACCTATCTAGGAACATGGGAGAGCTTTCCATTTTCTGATATCCTCTTCAATTTCTTTCGTCAGTGATTTAAAATTTTTGTCAAATAGGTCTGTTACTTGTTTGGTTATAATTACTCCAAGGTATTTAATACTATTTGCAGCTATTATGAAGGGTAATGTTTTCCTTATTTCTTTTTCAGCTCTTCTATCTTTAGTGTATAGAAGGGCTACTGATTTCTTTGAGTTAATCTTGTATCCTGCTACATTGCTGAAGGTCTTTATTAGCAGTACCAGTTCCTTAGAAGAATTTTGTGGGCCACTTATGTATACAACCATATCATCTGCAAATAGAGATAGCTTCACTTCTTCTTTTCCAATTTGTATCCCCAAGTGGATCAAAGACCTCAACATAAACCCAGCCACTTTGAACTTGATAGAAAAGAAAGTGGGAAATATACTTCTACTAATTGGCACAAGTGACCACTTCCTAAATATAACACCAGTGGCAAAGACTCTAAGACCAACAATCAATAAATGGGATCTCCTGATGTTAAGAAGCTTCTGTAAAGCCAAGGACACTGTCAATAGGACAAAATGACAGCCTACAGAATGGGAAAAGATTTTCACCAACCCTACAGGTGATAGAGGACTGATCTCTAAGAAATATAAAGAACTCAAGAATCTGGAGCCCAAAACCTTGAATAACCCAATCAAAAAATGGGGTTCAGATCTAAAAAGGAAATTCTCAGCAGAAGAATTACGAATGGCTGAAAGGCACCAGAAAAAGTGCTCATTATCTTTAGCCATCAGAGAAATGCAAATCAAAACAACTTTGAGATTCCATCTGACATCTGCTAGATTGGATAAGATAAATGACACAGAGGACAGCCTATGCTGGAGAGGATGTGGAGCAAGGGGAACACTCCTTCATTGCTGGTGGGAGTGTAAACTTGTTCAGTCACTTTGGAATGCAGTATGGCAGTTTCTCAGAAAATTGAGAATCAATCTCCCCAAGGACCCAGCATTACCACTTCTGCATGTATACCCAAAAGATGCACAGTCGCACTCCAACAGCATTAGCTCAGCTATGTTCATAGCAGCATTATTTATAATAGCAAGAACCTGGAAAAAACCTAGATGTCCCTCAACTGAAGAATGGATTAACAAACTGTGGTACATCTACACAATTTAGTACTACTCAGCAGTAAGAAAAAATGATACCTTAAAATTTGCAGGCAAATGAATGGATTTGGAGAATATCCTACTAAGTGAGTTATCACAAACTCAGAAAGATAAGCTGGGGATGTACTCACTCATTAGTGGACTCTAATCAAACAAACAAACAAGAAAAAAGCAAAGCATGCCCAAGCTGCAAACCACAACAACTGAACAGCTTAGGATCAGAATCACCCTGGACTGACACCTTGGATCACACTCCCCCTAGAGGAACACCTGACTTACTCTTGAGGGGGGGGGAGAAAACTGGATCTGCCAGGAGTATAGACAGAACTAAGCAATATTGGGGCACAGGGATCTTGGAACTGCCTGCCACCTTCCCAAGCAGGGGATGGGGAGTTGTGGAGAAGAGAGAATGACCTGATGTGGTGGGAGGGGTTAGGGATCTTGAATAAGGACATTCAAGGTTAGAAAGTGTGACTTCTTTGTTAATAATAATAATAATAATAATAATAACAAAGGAAAAAAATAAAAAAATCTGTTTACTATAGAATAGACCAAAAGTTACAAAAATTCATGCAGTAAATTAATATTCCAAAAACAAAGGTCCCTTCAGAACATGGAAATTGCATTTAGCAACTTGTTTCTCAAGAGTTTATAACTTCTGGCTTTATGTAAATTTCAACATAGAGTGTAGCAGATAATTTACTCAATACATTTAAATTGAGTTCTAGAGATTTAGGTGTTGTGTTGTTTTATAGGCCCTATCCATACAATTTTACACTTAAAGGTGATAGAGTTTAAGAGATTTTTTTTCCATATGCTTTTCTTAATGTCTTCTTAGTGAAGATGCAAGCAAGATTAGGATCATTGCCTACTTTGTTTTGCATTCTAAAATCTGGCTAAATCTCCCTCTGCTGTGTTTAGCATGTGATTTACCTAGGGATACATTCAGAAATGTAAAATCTATTTCAAATTACATCCTGTTATTAATAGAAAATATCTGCAATTCTCAATATTCTGACAAGAGAATTTTAGAAATTGTATACCCAAAAAATAAATTGCCAATTTTAAAAGTTTTTAAATTTTGGGACAAGACATTATAAGCTTAAAAATAGCAGATGCTTCTCTAAGCAGAGTAGAAGCTAAATGCATCTCTTAAATAAGTCAAAGGCTAATTATTATGGAGTAAATTGAGGTTTAAATTAAGTGTAGAGATATGAATTGAATCCACTGTCTTAATTTTTTTGTTAGGATGTAGTGATCAATGAGTTACTCTACTAAACCCTTTTGTTTAGAAATGTGTTGTCTTTTGGAGAAAGTGTAGATTTCTTAAAAATAAAACAAATGGAAATACTGCTTTTTTTTCACCATGTAATAGGTGTTTTGTTACTACCTAGTATGATATGTGCTTGATGTCATCTGACTTACCATAGAGATTTGAAATCTGTTGTGGTGCATCAGTGATTATTCCCCTAGGATTCATGAGATGTACTAGGAAGAAACCTGAAATTTCTCTCATATCTGTTTCCAATCAGATGAAGTCAGATGTAATTATACTATAATTCTGAATTTTATCACCTATATTACATTTCTGTGGAAAAAGAAAAATCAAGAGGAAAAAATCTGACATATTAGTTTTCATCCCACTCAGAGGTACCACAGAAGTTGTGGTCCAGCTAGAGGAAGGATGAAAAAGAATGAATGAATAAATGGAGTGTACATTTGTCAGATTAGTAAAATTACAGAACTGAGGAGTGGTTTCTGCAAATGAGAAAGATAAACACCATCCAGTATCCATGGATAATGTGTAAGAGGCATTAGGCCTAAAAATTTGACCACAGAAATATGGGTTCTTCAAAGCCAGGAACTCAGGTAGAATAGATAGGTGAATAGAATTCACAAAGGGTTAGAGTTTCAGGTCTGTGACTCCTGAAAAAGAGGACATTCTCACTGGTGTTGCAGATAAATAAGGACTCTGTGACAATTTTACCACAAACCTTGGTTAATGGTCTAACAGAACTCATTGGAAGTCAATGAAGATTAGGTTTCTTGTACTTTTAATTACACAGGAAAGTTGAAGTATTAGCAAAGCAAATATAATGTTTGTGCAATACTGTCTTTCAATTACCTGGAAAACATAACTCACTTTGTAGTGTTTCCTATGAGTACCTGTAGATAGCAAAGATCTCAAATGTAGATAGCAAGATGATGCAAAAATGAAACATCTCCTGGTTCCTGGAGATCCTGATGTTTTTTTCTGAACTGTCAAAACATGACTGTAGATATAATAGTGATTGTAGATCAGTGAAATGTGGGTAATCTAGGTTTCTACATGTTGGGGCAAAAACATAACTAGGAAGCCAGACTACATAATTAAATCTTCTGAAAACTGTGATTTTTCAGGAAGTGTTTACAGAAACACTTATTGTTGTTTCTCAGCTTTAGAGTCAATGATACACTACAAGGAAATATTACTTACCCTAATTTACAAGATTACAGGATGCAGATGCTAAATACTATTAATATTTTGTCACTTAAAATCTAGCTATGGTTCAAAATTCTTAGTCATATTACCTTCATTTTGAGATATACACATTTAAAGGACAGATGACAGAACTAATCAATAGCCTCAATTAAGTTTAAAGGTCTTTCTTATTCCAGGGCCTACTAAACATTGGTTTATGCAACTTTTAGGTAATCCATTTGACCATATTCTTTCTCTATGCTGAATCTTAGGCAACTGTTCAAGGTTGTACACATGTCACATGGGATGGGATTTTGCCTATACAGTCCATAGCAACCTGGATACCAGGAAATAAAGTACATACAGTGACTTTAAGCACTGAAAATAAAAAAAAAGTGACAGATTAACAGTTGGTAAGCAGATGCATATGCAACTGTGCTAGTTCTAGAGCACCAGTCAGTTGGTGTGTGCCAAGATGGAACACATGAAATATGGTTGCTAATACTAGAATTGCAAGGTTTATTTTAACATTCATTTTTAGAAGAATTACTACTTATAGTATTTGCTATATTTATTATATATAATATATTTAAATAACTATAGATTTGGAATTATGCAGCTCAAACAAACCAGAGAGACAGACTTTCTGCTTTTTTACAAACTGATTTGTAAATAATTTTAAAAGCAAGTAGAACTCATGAAGGTGAAATTAACAGTGCTCTAGATAATAACTAACAAAAATTCTTTTAGTTAGAGACTACAGTCTAGTTGATATTGTAGGCCTCTCAGGGGTCCATTTGGGCAATTTTTAAAACACTGGCCAAAGCATAAATACACGTATCCTGCAAAATTTGTGCTGCATTTAAAGTCCAAAGATAATGAAGATGATTGGGTTCTGAGAGTGAAGCACCCTGGCTGGCATAGTGTTATTATAAAGGAGACACAAAGAAACCTGATAGAACCATCTGCCAAGTGAATTTAGCCAGCGGTACTTCCTACACGATTTAAGCATTTCAAAATTTTAATGCTGGAATTGATGCCTCAAGAATTTTGAGAAAAAAGTTTCTTCTGTTTCAAAGATTTTGGGAACGGAATATGTTGGTCACAATAACCTTGAAGAACCAAGACAGAAACTAGAATGATTGGGTGGCTGGAGCCTGAGGCGAAGCTTGCAGTCATGTTGTCTTTTTTTTCCTTTCTCTGTCTTTATTATTATTATTATTATTATTATTATTATTATTATTATTCTAACAGAGAAGTCACACTTTCCAAACTTGAACATCCTTATTCAAGGTCCCTACTCACTCCCACCACAATTTATTATTATTACTAACAAAGAAGTCACACTTTCCAAACTTGAACATCGTTATTCAAGGTCCCTACCCACTCCCACCACAATAGGTCATTCTCTCTTATCCACAACTTCCCATCCCCTGCCTGGGCAGGCCGCATGCAGTCCCAAGGTCCCACTGTCCCAATATTGCTTAGTTCAGTCTCCACTCCTGGCAGATCCATTTATCTCCCAAATCTCTCAAGAGTAAGTCGGGTGTTCCTCTAAGGGAGTGGGATCCAAGGTGTCAGTCCAGGGTGTTTCTAATCCCAAGCTGTTCAGTGTTTGTGGTTTGCAGCTTGGGAATGCTTTGCTTTTTTTGTTTGTTTGTTTGTTTGTGTGCTTGTTTGTTTAGAGTCCACTAATGAGTGAGTACAGCCCCTGCTTGTCTTTCTGAGTTTATGATACCTCGCTCAGGAGGATGTTCTCCAAATCCATCCATTAGCCTACAAATTTTCAGGTATCATTTTTTCTTACTGCTAAGTAGTACTACATTGTGTAGATGTACCACAGTTTGTTAATCCATTCCTCAGTTGAGGGACATCTAGGTTGTTTCCAGGTTCTTGCTACTACAAATAACACTGCTAAGAACATAGTTGAGCTAATGCCTTTGGAGTGTGACTGTGAATCTTTTGGGTATACACCCAGAAGTGGTATTGCTGGGTCCATGGGTAGATTGATTCTGAATTTTCAGAGAAACCTCCATATTCCATTCCAAAGTGGCTGAACAAGCTTACACACCCAACAACAATGGAGGAGTGTTCCCATTGCTCCACATCCTCTCCAGCATAGGCTGTCATCTGTGCCTTTTATCTTAGCCAATCTAAGAGCTGTTAGGTGGTATCTCAAAGTTGTTTTGATTTGCATTTCTCTGATGGCTAAAGATGAAGAGCACTTTTTCAGGTGCCTTTCAGCCATTCGTAGTTCCTCTGCTGAGAATTCCCTTTTTAGATCTGTACCCCATTTTTTGATAGGGTTATTCAAGGTTTTGGGCTCTAAATTCAGTAGCCCTTCTATACACTAGAGAAAGAAGAGCTGAAAAAGAAATAAGGGAAACATTACCCTTCATAATAGCTGCAAACAGTATTAAATATGTTGGAGTAACTATAACCAAAGAAGTAACAGACCTATTTGACAAAAATTTTAAATCATTGAAGAAAGAAATTGAAGAGGATATCAGAAAATGGAAAGCTCTCCCATGTTCCTGGATTGGTAGGATCAACATAGTAAAAATGGCAATTCTACCAAAGGCAATTTACAGATTCAATGCACTGCCTATCAAAATCCCAACACA
>PVIH01027989.1:0-15946 GCA_004025045.1 Sigmodon hispidus | reverse complement strand
TAGATCCGAGCCTGTCACCCTGCACAAAACTCAAATCCAAGTGGATCAAAGACCTCAACTTAAACCCAGCCACTTTGAACTTGATAGAAAAGAAAGTGGGAAATACACTTCTACGAATTGGCACAGGCGACCACTTCCTAAATATAACACCAGTGGCACAGGCACTAAGACCAACAATCAATAAGTGGGATCTCCTGAAGCTAGGAAGCTTCTGCAAAGCCAGGGAAACTGTCAATAGGACAAAACGCCAGCCTACAGAATGGGAAAAGATTTTCACCAACCCTACAAGTGATAGAGGACTGATCTCTAAGGTATATAAAATCTCAAGAATTTAGAGCCCAAAACCTTGAATAACCTAATCAAAAAATGGGTTACAGAACTCAAAAGGGAATTCTCAGCAGAGGAACTATGAATGGCTGAAAGGCACCTGAAAAAGTGCTCATCATCTTTAGCCATCAGAGAAATGCAAATCAAAACAACTTTGAGATACCACCTAACACCTGTTAGATTGGCTAAGATAAAAGGCACAGAGGACAGCCTATGTTGGAGAGGATGGAGAGCAAGGGGAACACTCCTCCATTGTTGGTGGGAGTGTAATCTTGTTCAGCCACTTTGGAATGCAATATGGCGGTTTCTCAGAAAATTGAGAATCAATCTCCTCAAGGACCCAGCAATACCACTTCTGGGTGTATACCCTAAAGAGGCACATTCACACTCCAAAGGTATTAGCTCAACTGTGTTCATAGCAGCATTATTTGTAATAGCAAGAACCTGGAAACAACCTAGATGTTCCTCAACTGAAGAATGGATTAACAAACTGTGGTACATCTACACAATGGAATACTACTCAGCAGTACATGTAATTAGAATGAACCCAAGATTCTAATACTGATGGCATATTTCCTGCCCACATTTGGTTCACTATGTATTGTGGAGATGGACTCACAGTGGAATGAATATACAGAGTAGAGAAAAATCTAAAGTACAGGTTTGGGCAAATGTAGTAAGGAGATCAAAGGACCATGGAGGGAGTATTCTAGTAACAAAATACAGGCATATTATTTAAGAATGTGATAGGCATTTGAAAAATTATGCAGGAGAATATATAGTAAGGGAAGATATATTTATATATATATACTTATTTATAAAAAAGCTTAATGTTGGTGGGTTTTGAGTCATGTTGCTACCATGTTTTTACAGAAATACACTGTGATGAAATGCTTCTATCTGTTGTCAAAATGAATACTGAAGAAAAATGAGGAAAACCGAAGAACTCTGACACAAAGTTGCACAACTGAAGTAGCAAACTCTTCTGGAGTCTTTAACTCATCCACAGCCATCATTTTTAAAAAGTAAGGAAACACATTATGCTTTTGTTGTTTTAAATTTTAGTTTAAATTATAAAATGCTAAATTAAACAAAAAAGTTTAGTTATTCAAGGTGAAGTGTTTAATAGCTCCCTTCTGTATGTTGGCAACTTATTCTGGGTTCTAGGAATATAATAAAAAAGTAAAACATGAAAGATGAGGCCTTGGGGTAAACAGTGATGTAATGGTGAAATAATTAAGTGTGTAAACGAGTGGGAAGGACACTAGTAGCCTCTTGGTGTTTATAATGTATACAATATAATACAGCAAAGATGGATAAGGGGTGACTTGCAAATTGTTCCTTGCTTCCTGCATGACTCCTGACTACTGGGCACATGGTTACCGAAACTGTTCTGTAGGGATAACCTGTATAAAATCCTCTTCTACATTGAAAGTATATAAAATTTTAAGAACTTATGGCTTATGAAATCTAAGAGGTGGGTAAGGAGAATTAGAAAAGAGTGAGGGAGGGGCAGCAATAAGAATAATCAGAATATATTCTATGAAAAAATTATTTCCAATTAAAAGAAAGAATGGCTTAAGGACTCAAAGTTTTATATTGGGTTATTCCTAGATATAGAATGGGAGGATATCTATCAATGGGCATGTTCCATCTTAAATTTGATATTTAGAATACTAACTCATAATAATTCAACTGAACAATATTTAAGGTCTTAACAAATTACAGAATATTGTTTGGTAAACTTCATGATTTTTGAGTAGCTTTGGAATCAGATATTACTGGACACTTTCCCTTTTTTACTTCAGATTTCTTTCAAAAGCCTTTGGTGATAAAGTAGCCTTAATCCAATGGCTTTATAGGGTCAGATAATGGAAGACTTCTGAAATTTCACAAGGTATGCACATATAAAGCTAGAATAAAAATAAATGATACAGTTTGACAAAAAAAAAGCAAGCACTGGAAAACATCATAGAAGTCTGAGACTTCAGTCAAGGCATCCAACATCTTTTTTTGGTTTTTATATCACAAAGGATGTGTATGCAAAGGTGTATATGGGTATACCTATGTAGGTCATGTGTTACTGTAATGACCTATCTCAGTGTCATTCCTCATGAGCTGTCTACCTTGCTTTTGAAACAGGTTTGCTAATTAATCTACAGCTCACCAAGTATTTTAAACAGACTAGTCAGTAAACCTTAGAAATCTCACTTTCTCTGCCTCCCCATTGATTAGAATGCAAATGTGTACAAACATACCAGGTTTTGCACATGTGTTCTAGGGATTAAACTCAGATTCTTATGATCACAAGGCAAGCATCTTACTGAAGTGTCTCACCATCCCACTCTTCAATGAACAAAACAGTCAAGTTCTGTGGTGGGGGTCTTTTAAACAGCACATAATAAATGACTGATAAATACATGATACATGTGCTCTGGGAAGAACTCAGTACAATGGTTCTAAGTATTAACAAGCTAACTATAGAACTGCCTATAATGAACTGCCAATTAACACTAGCTCCACAACTCAGAGAACTGAATCTTAGAGATTCAATTAGGGAAGAGGTGAAGTGATGTGATATGTTCTATTGTCTGTCTTATTAACCACTGGACAGGTTATGACTGTAATTACCTTGTAATGTTTAAAAGGAACTAACATTTTTGGGATAAGAGATTGTATTCAGAAGAAATAAGAATAATATAAAGCAGAGAAAAGTAATGGTGTCTTAGTTTGTTTTCTCCAATCTCAGGGTTTTGATATTTTAGGAAGATGGTATCAGTACAGCTTTAAAGGAGTAAAGATATGAGACAGGGTAAAGAAAGATAAAATGAAGATACTGTCTAATTTTTGTGAGCATGAAATATATAGTCCTTTAGGTAATATACATAATCTAGAAGACATTTTAGATTTATTCCACCATAGAAAACTGAATTGGGGTATTCATTCTACTTCTCACATTTGCCTTGTCATAATGAGGACTACTTTCTAGAGAGAGATGGGGAAAAAGTAACTCTCTAGCGTCTATGTCCTAAGAAGTGTATGAACTAAAGCAGTAAGAACAGCCAGAGGGAACTCTCAGGAACAAATCCACACATTTGCTATCAGGATCTGTCATTGGGTCAGCACACAGGAAACTCAAATGCTCAGGGACTGTGGATGAAGCACTGTCTGGTTCTTACAGAACAACAAAGGTGGTAGTGGTCATGAGATAGGTAACATACTTACTAGGCCCTTCATTTACACCTTATCATTTATTTATTTATTTATTGAGTTGTCACTCTGTACCAAGGCAACAGATGGTCATAAGTCCAAGTCTCCTCTGAGAGGTTCATTGACATTAGGGGTGTGTTTGCTATGAGATCTGTCCATGGGAGGGATGTTGAAATGGAATTTACAACTCAGATTTCTTCACTCTGAGGTAAATGAACAGTATCCCCTTTCTACTGTTTTTGTTTGTTTGTTTCTAAACAGTTTCCATTGTTTTCCAGGGTCTGTGTTAAGACTGGCATGCTCCCAGTCAGCAGGTGTGACCAATCTTAGTGTGAGGTTTAACAAGCTAACATTAACATCTCAAGCTTTTCAGGATAAGAATGAGAAATTGATTGTGGAAATAAATCCTGGAAAGAACTGTGAATTAAAACCCTGAGCTCAAATCTTCACCCCTGCAGACATATAAATATATTGCTTTCACTCTTCTTTCCCAAACATTGTGATAATTCTTTAATCTCCTATTTCTAAAAGGTTAGGTGATAATTTAAAAAAAAGACAAAGATAAGAAATAGATAACATATCCAGAAAAAAATAGGTAACAGGAAAAACAAATATATGAAGTTTAGTAAGTACTCTGATGCATACTTCATTACTTAATTTAAATTAATTTTTCCTGTGTGTGGCAGAGCATCCTCATTCTGTTAGGTTTCACTTTCAGAATACTTCTATTCTAAATTTGTGTCCTTTTGTTCCTTTCTGAATAAAATATTGCATGAAGCATAAATATAGGGAGGTGTTGACATTTCTGTTACCTCTCTTATGTTATTATGATACTCATACTTTCTGCTTGTACAAGAGTTTTTCAAGAAATTCAAGAGTGGATTATGTTAGGATAAAAGATAAAGGGCACAAAACATTACAGAGTCCTGGAACTAAGGGGTTCCCAGAATGCAAGGTGTTTATTGCTAAAAATAGGATAGGCTCAGGCAAAATGGTATAACTGATCATTGTAAGGGCACACAGGCCACTTTTATACACACTGTAAGCTCCTTCCCACAGAGGTGCTAGTGGTTTACACTGCCAATATGCAATCTGTGAGTGCTTCCGTTTAGCACTGTTTTCTTCATGCTTGATATTCTCAATATCTTAACTTTTGCCAATCAGTTGAGTGTAAAATAGAATCCTGGTGTAATTTGATTTCCCTGGTAACTAATGAAGCTTGGCATCCTATCATGTATTGTTCGCCATTCGTGTTTGCTCTTCTGTGAAGTGCCTTCCTTATTTCTATCTTGTTCTCCAGTGGAATTGTGTTATCAGATTCATCTTATGCATCTTGTCAGAGTCTCTCTTGGTATTACCACCGTTTACACTCTATAGCAGTAGTACAAATGCCATTTTATATTGAATAGTTCTTTTGTCGGATAACATGCTAGTTAGCAGTCTCCTAAGTCCTTACCCACTATCTGCAATAGCATCCCATTTGTGAAAATAAAACATGCTCCTATATATAAAAGTATATCTAATCAAATGACTCCCTGGTTGAGGACATCTAACCTGTATTTCATCATGTCCACTCCTGAGAGAAAAGAATGAACAGTGAACAAATTCCCTTTCCATGTCTCCCTGACAGGCTGTTACAAAGCCTGTTCATCTGCATGTGTTTAGAGATTATTTTAAGTAACCTAGCAGATGCATTTGCTGGCCACTAGCTGCATAGTTCTTAGAATGTAATGGCCTGAACAGTAACATATCAACTTGTCTTCCCATACTGCCCTACCTTTTTCTCTCCTCTTTCTTAGGATTATATATTCTAATTCAAGTGTTAGCACCAACTGTTTATCTCAGCATTTCCACAGGAAATTGAGCTAACATAAATAGCTGTAGCAATGGTATTATTCTATTGCAACATGAGGTTTCTGGCCCATCCAGTGGGGATCCAGACACAAAGACCCACAGTCCCAGAGCACATACTCCCACAGTCTGGGTCTTCCCACCCTGCTTAGCCCCCAGAAATGACTCAGACACTTACATTAATTTTATACTGTTTGGCTTATGCCTCAGGCATATTGCTAGCTAGCTCTTTCATGTTAATTCAACCCATTTCCATTAATGTGCCCTACCAAGTGGCCGGTGGCTCATCTATGTTCCTTTACATGTTATTCTAGGGCAGCTGGCTCTATCTCTGTCTGATTGAGCCCTCCTTCTCCTACCTCTGCTTCAATTTTCCCGCCTACTTGTATGGTGCCTGCCATGGCCAAAACAGTCCTTTATTTAAAAAATGATATTCACAGCATACAGAAAGACATCCCCACATCACCCTATGGATTACTAACCTTTCACAAAGAAATAAAAATAAGATTTTTAGTGGTAAATTGTGATGGAAATAAAGCCTTGCATGTAGGTGCAGCACAATTACTTAAAATTTCACCAGTAGCAAATTGGGTTAAGATTTGGGGATATTTCAGGTGTTGGGAGTTTGAGAAGTGGCAGTACACAGTGAAAAAGTAGTGATTATTAAGTGCATTGTCAAGTAGGAGGAGTACATTTGACCCCCATGAAGAAAAATGTTGCATTGTTAGGTTAATTGCCAATAAATATGAGGTATTTTGCAAAAGCCAAAGGACATTTTCAGCAAATTTATAGCATCATGATCTCTGGTCATTTCAGTTCAGACAGTATGCAAAGCCTAGCCTTGAGTCTGACTGTGAAGTCCGCAGAGCTATACAGGACTCTGTGTACATGATTTGTATGTATGGTCTTCCATTTCAAACACAAGGCCATTATGATCAGTGTCCTGACACGTAGAATAAACTCCTTTGTATTGATGAGCTTGAGAACATTAGAATATTAAACTTCCCCAACCCATGATAGAAGAAAGAAGCAATCCTTGCTTTATAGAAGTCAGCCTCATTTGGTCACTGGTTGTATAGAACTCTCACCTACACAGGTATCACTTAAGAAAATTTTGCTCTTCAATTTTTTTCTCTTGTTGCTGTATTTTTATTTGACAGTTTCTTACATGTATGTAATACGTATTTATCACCCATTACCTTTTCTCATCCTTTTTCCCATCCCTCTGAAACCATTCTTAAAAAAAATTCTTCCTTTTACTTTTAAGGTTTTTGTTTTGGAGTTTCTGTCTTTAATTATGGCTGTTTGAGTGAGCATGGATACTGGGTGATTTGCTGGAGCAGGAACAACTTGTCACTAGCCACACTACTGGTAAAAGTGACATTCATTCATGGTAGAATAATACTTAGCTAGGCAAAGATGTGTTACATGTCTTTATTCTGTAGAATATTACTCTATGTAAGGATATGAGGTGTGTTATATTTGTTTGTGCTGCATTTATTTAATGATGTAAAGTTGTGTTGCTGTTTCAAGTTGCTGGCCTAAGGCACCTGACTGATATCATAAAACCCTGAGCAGCCAATAGCTATGCAATAAAAGATTGGTGGGGCTGGTGGGCAGAGAGAATAAGTGGAAGAGGAATCCATGCTCATAAAGAATCAGGGAAGAGGAAACAATGAGAGAGAAAGAAAGGAAGATGCCCAGGGCCAGCCAACCAAGGAGCTTCCATCAGTCACATACAAAGTAGAACATACAAAATAAAAGAAAGGTAAAAAGCCCAAAGCAAAATGTAGATGAAGAAAAACATGTTAATTTAAGTTAAAGAAA
Source organism: Sigmodon hispidus (assembly GCA_004025045.1). Taxonomy (NCBI): domain Eukaryota; kingdom Metazoa; phylum Chordata; class Mammalia; order Rodentia; family Cricetidae; genus Sigmodon; species Sigmodon hispidus. The sequence goes on along the minus strand of PVIH01027989.1, from coordinate 8,731 downwards.
TAAGCTAGCAAGAAATGAGCATAAGGTCAAACATTCATAACTAATAATAAGTCTTTGTGTCATGATTTGGGACCTAGTTAGTGACCCCCAAAAAAGCCTGCTGTACCCCTCTATCAACATTTATTAACAAACTCTAACAGACCCACCTATGTACAGGCCTTGTTTAAGGAACCACTGGCCCAATCTTTCCGACTTAGCCTTGAAGTTCTAATCTGCTTGCAGACCCACTGCCACTTAGCCCCAAATAATCAGAGAAAGGGTTATATTAATTATATGTGCATGGCCTATGGCTCAGGCATATTGCTAGCTAGCTCTTACAACTTAACCCATTTCTATTAATCTGCCTTGCATAGCCCATGGATTACCTGAATTGCTTTTACATTCTTTTCTCTCTGAAAGCAGCTCATAGCTTCTCTGGCTCTGCCCACCTTCCCCTTTATCTATGCTCAAATTTCCTGCCTGCTTCTAAGATGCCTTGCCATAGGCCAAAACAGTTCCATTATTTTCCAATGATAATTCACAGCATACAGAAAGACATCCCACATCAAACCACAGATTAAGTCAGTCAATGAGTTCATTGCTTATGCCATAGTTAAAAGACATAACATTGTATCACTTCTTTCCATCCTTTGTGTCTTTCATTCTTTTCCCCCCTTTCCATGGTAAATTTCTGTAAATTTTGGAAGGAGTGATATAGATATCCTTTTTAGAGTCAAACAGTAAACAGTCACTGTTAGTATTCTTAGTACTTTGACTAGTTATAAGTCTCTCCGTTAACTAACACACATTGCAGAAACAAGCTTCTCTGGAGAGTCAGCTGAGTATCACTAATATATAAGTATTTAGAAGTCTGTTTAACAAAATGCTCATTTAGAAGAAAAAAAGGTAGCAGGCGCCTCTCTAGGGCTTATATCCACCCATGCCTTAGGCCCTTGGGTACATTTTCTGTGTCTGTTCATTCTTGTAGAACAGAATTGAAACTCAATCAGTTTTGCAACTTTTCTAATCATAAATACATCTTTCCTAAAAGATAGCTATTGTTGCTCATAGAGTTCAAGAGTTAATTGTGACTACCAAATACTTTCCCCCCATAAGCCTACATACCACTTTCTGTCACCATGAAAGTAGCCATAGGAGGAAGTTTGATTTCTCTGTGTGATACAAACAAAGTGCGTGGTGTCTTCAGTAATATGGGTTTATCATATAGAGTTCTGTTGCACAACAAAAAGCAATGAAAGTATCCTATATTGTTTTAGGGGCCCTTGCAGCGTCCCTCACTCCAAATTAATAAGATAATATGCCACATCTTGTACTGATTATTTTTGTTAAATAACCTTTGGCTCCTGGAAGAAGCATTAACCTACCTATGTAGGACACAACCATTCGAACTCTTTATAAGTTATATTTTTAAATAAGCTTGCAAAACATTAGGCTTCAATATGGCTATTTTATATCTGATTAATTTTAGTTAACCTTTTCTTCTATACCTTCTTCATTCCTAATTACTTATCCATTCCATTTTGGTACTCATCATCTCTACTTTTATATCAGGTTTATTCTATGATCCATATTCTCTTAAGGCTTCTTTTGTTTCCTTTCCCTCTAATAGTCTATTTCTAACTTTCTGAATTCTAAAATCACTTCAAGTAAAACAAAGTAACTTGTCTTTTTGATTTTTATCTCATTAAGTATGTTTTTCCAGTTCCATCTATTTTCTGAAAATTTCATAACTAGACTTTTTGACCTGAACCAGCCTGATTCAGGATTCTAGACAGCGTCCAAAGGAGGAATACCAATTATGAAGATGAAATAATGAAGTGTAAAAGGAAAGAGTCAAAATCTGGGATCAGAGGGCTACAAAAGCTTATTGCCAAAGTTGACAAGGTTATTAATAGTACAGCTCTATTGATACCCCTCAAATGGATAACCAGAGCACAATCTTATAAAGAGTATCAGATAGCAGAATTACAGAAAGCTCAGGCTATCTGAAGTTTCTCTTTAGCAAGGCACAATCTAGAATGGGCAACAAAATATTTTACATCTCAAAGTCTGGAACATTTGGCCTTATACATACAAGGATATGGGGGTGGTTATCAAGTACTAGTTCTTGGACTACAGCTTCCCAAAGATTTGGTACAAATCTGTAGCGGCTTTGTCTAACATAAGCCTTGGCTAAGTGAGGGACAAAATGTCTATATCCAATCAGACCTTCCAGGCAGTCTCTAATCCAGGCTTGGCCCCATCAATATTTCTTAACATCTGAATAAGAGTCTATCGGATATACACATCACAAATTTATTATCTACTCATCAGTTGGTAAATACTGAGGCTGGCTTTGTTTTGTGAGTATGAAGAATTGAGCAACAATAAGCATGGATGTTCAAGTGTCTCTAAAGGAGGATCTAGAGGAATTGGAGTATATGCCCAACAGTGGTGTATCTAGGTCTTATGGTAATTCTTTTTTCAGATTGTTTTTAAAAGAATCATCTACTGAATTTCCTTAGTGGTTCTAAGAATGTAAAGTCTTACCATCAATGAATAAGGGTTCTGCTGTCCCCACAACCACACCAGCATTTGTTGTCATTCTAGACACATAAGATAGAATCTCAATAAAGTTGGTTTTTGGCTTAATTTTAATGGTTTTGAAGAACTTTTAAAAATATTTATTAGCATTTACACTACTTCTATTGAGAAACTCACTGTTCAGTGACAAAACCCAGTGTTCTTTGGATTGTTTGGTTTTTTGATATTTAGGGTGTTTTTAAATTTTCTTTGAATATTCTAGATATTAATTCTCTGGAAAGATTTCTTCTCACCCTGTAGACTATTTTCTTAAGTAATAACTTCCCTTTCTATACATGGTCTTTTAAAAAAATTAACAATATGTTAGTTATTAGCTGTTGGGTTTTATATATATTTTATTTTATTGCTTTTTTATTATGAATAAAGTGTCATTTTTTATCCATATATCTCCTTGTTCAAACTTTCTTCCTCCTCCTGCCCCTCCCAGTCACTCTCTCTTCTCCCCATCTCTTTATCTCCTCCCCAGAAAGGATAAGAGGTCCCAAGCTTTATTCTTGAACTACCATAATCCTATTTTGAATCTGATTATCTGCGACTATATATTTTTGAAGTGTAACAATCTTGATGTGTACTTAACTTTACTCTATCAGTTTCAGAATTTCTCATCTTATGCTGAATAGTTCAATCCATTTACAGTTAATTTTTGTATAAAATCACAAACAAAGATAGATTTTCCTCCTATATGTAGGCATTCAGTTTCAAAGATGCTGCCTTCTTTTTCCAGTGTGTATTTTTGGCCCCTTTGACAAAAATCAAGTGACTGTAGTTGTATGTTTTTTGTATCTGGGTCACCTATTCCACTGGTGCAGGTGTCTGTTATAATGCCAGTAACATGTTCTTTTTATTACTTTGGTTCTATATTACAAATTCAAAGTCAATTGTGGTGATACATGCCTCTGTTTGTGTGTGTTTATATGTTTATTTGGGTTTCCTCTTGGTTGCCTTGGCTAATCAGGATCTTTTACGCTTCTTATAAAAGTAAATAACTTTTTAAAACTTTTCTGAAGAACACATTGGAATTTTTATTGGCATTACATTGAATCCATGGATTGCCTTAGGAATCATAAACATCTTCATGATACTAATCAGGCCAATGAATGAGCATGGAAATTCTATACATTTACTAATGTAATTTTTCTAGTGTTTCATTGTATAGCAGATGCTTTTCACTTCCTTGGTTTAGGCTTTTCCAGTCCTTTTTTGTTCCGTTATTTTTTTTCTTCTTTTACATTTGAGATTATAATATAATTATATCATTTGTTTCTTTCATTCTCTTATTCTTAACCTCTTCTTCCTCTTTTGAATTTATGACCTTTTGAAAAAAATCAGTATTATTACATGCATTTATGTGCATGTATTTTTTAAGTTATTATAAATGCAACTGTTTTCCTAATTTTTTAAAGTGTTTGTTAGTAGTTTTTAGGAAGGATACTGATTTTTCTGTGTTAATTTTGTATGTTTTCACTTGGTTAAAAATGTATTTATCAGCTCTAGGAATTTTCTAGTGAAATCTTTAGAGTCTCCTAAATATAAAATCATGTCATCTACAAATATGAACTACTGCTGTGGAGGACCAGCCTCTGGCAGCTCAGGGCTTGAGGGGGATACAATGGAATCATCAGACTAATCAGTCAACTTTATTTTTCTACCTGAGGGAATAAAACGTAACTCTCTGGGACCAGCAAAGGGGGCTAAACTTAAAAAAACCACACACATGCATACAAACCTCCAACATGTCAGGATCTCACCTAGGATGCTGATGAATGGAAAGCCTTCAGAAGGTCAGAGAAACTGAAGAGGACATAAAGAGTAGGGGAACTACTGGGCAGACAAAAGACACATGAGGACATTATTGAGGATCAAAGATTAGTTCTTCACATGATTATTCTTGCTGCTGCTAGCTCTACTCTATTCTTCTGATGTTTCCCTTCTGTCTATATTGATATCTTCCATCTACCTAACTTTATTTTTTTCTCACATCTTATATACCTCAGCAAAATCTTTCAAGCAGTATAAAAATTGCAATGCAGTTATGTTCTCTTTTTAAGTGAATGATTACAATGAATACAAGTAAAGAACAGCATTTCTTCTACATCCCTTATACATTTAAACAATTTATATATTACAGGTGAAAAACAAGTTCTAAAAACCCATATACATTCATACCCTAGCAGCTTGTTATATATAAACAGAGTGTAAGCAAGGTATTTTTCTCATCCAGTTCTTTTGCTGGCAGGCTGCATTTTGCAGCTACAAAGAAAGGACCAATTTTTTTGAGATTTTTCTCAAAAAGTAATCATGGGTTAGGGTTAGGGGATTAGGGCTAAGGTTAGTAGGTTATAGGTTTTGGGGCTAGGAGATTAGGGTTAGAAAAAAGTTATAAGACTGACAAATCTAAATTTTTGTATATAAAAATGAATCAGTCATTGCACTTTAAATCTTCAGGTTGCATACCCATTCATCAACAGTGTATGTACATATCAAGAAAATGAGGACAAAAATTGTAATAAGCAAGAAAAATACATTTTTCAGCAATAGGCAGGCTTTCATTGTTCTTGTTTCTTACCTGAACAAGTCTGTCAATTAACTATCAAAAGTATGACTTTAAGTTGCTTTTCAAGACATTTAATCTCAAAGCCATTAACAAAGACATCTTAACCTAACCTTAGGTCATTGATTAAAGCTTTAATTATTATGCACACTGAAACCTGTGAACACAGTTAAAAGAACTTGAACTAAGAGCTTCTGAGACTCAATTGTTTTTCTTAATCATTGCCCTAAGCTACAGTGTGTATGGTTCCTCTTACTGTCCTCTACATCCCTTGCTTTTTCAGGGTGGAAGAAGCACTTTATCTTGAATTTACCTATATTAATTTTCCCACTAAGATAACCTCTATCATAATCCCTTACTTTATTTATTAAAAAACTTCAATCATCAGAATCCTATTTAAACTAACACAATTATTGTATAAAATCATTGATTAAGTTAAGCAGTACAGTTTAAGGGGGAAATTATCTTCATAATAATCCACATGTTAAAATCCAAGTCGAACAGTATATTTCCATGAGATAATCATACCACATTAGAGGCAACAGGAATCTCTCCATACCCATTTACACCATACCAGACACCAGAGAAAAATCACAGTGGCAAGCATGTAAACATATCACTAGCAAGAGGCATTCTGGGACTGAGGCTTCTGGGCCTTGCTTATTCAAGATAAACCCATTGGAGCTTTGCTTTCTGGTGGGCCAAGTTCTTTTAACTCAACTGCCACCTACTTCTCCACTGGCATGATCACGAGCATTTGTATTCTTGTTTCCTTCTCTTGTCTTACTGCTATCACTATGATTTCAAGTGCTACACCGATAGGAGAAGAGAAAAGGGACACATTTGTCTTGTCCTTGATTTAGTGGAAATGCTTAAAGTTTTTTCTCTATTTAGTATGATGTTCATAATATATTTGCATTTACATTGAGTTACTTTCTTCAATCACCAGTCTCTGTAGACTTTTAATATGAAGGAATATTGATTTTTATCAAAGGTCTTTTCTATATCTACTTGTCCCTGTCCAGCAGGTCCAGTTATTCAAGGGTTTCGAGGGGGGGGCACCTGTGAAGCAAATGGGGGGAGAGAGAGAGGAAGCCAAGCGCATAAAGAACGACAAGAGTCTGAGTCACGTCAAGGCTTTATTGAATGAATGCTGAGGCTTTTTAAGCAATGCTTTAGAAGGGGAGGGGGGAGCGGAGAGAGGGGAGTGCAAGGCTCCAGGCAGAGAGGGGAAGCAGAGAGAGGGGAGTTAACCGAAGAGGAGAGTGAAAAATTATCAGAGGAAGTCTGGGTGGGCAGGATCTCTTTGGTCCCATGATTCTGCAGCTGACTGATTACTGTTTGAAGCCCTATCTAAACGTACATTGTATGATGGGCCAAGGACATCCTGTTTTTTGCAAGGCCTGCAGTTTAGCGAAGAACATCTTATCATGGGAGACTCCATGAAGCTCACTTCTGTAACTAACTAAGGACGCCTAATCTTGAAGGACTCCAAGAAGCCTGTTTTTGCAAAGCTAGTAATTTACCAAGGACGCTTCATCCAAGAAGCAGGAAATTCTAAATAGTCCTAGGTCAGTCTCCAACATCTACTGAAATGATTATATGATCTTTCTTCTTGTAATTGATGTGACGAATTACATTTATTAAGGTGTTTTTCTACCTTCTCTGCATCTTTGTGTAGTCAGAAGTTTCTCTGTTTTGCCTGGCCAATCCCACATCTATTTAGCTCCAAATAGCACACAAGGGCTTATATTAATAAGCCTATTTGGCTTATGGCTCAGGAATACTTGCTAACTCTGATGTCTTAAGTTAGCTCATTATTGATAGCTATGCTTAGCCACATGGGTTGGTACCTTTTTCTCAGTGCAGCATTATTGTCTTGTTTCCTCTGTGTCTCGCTGGCATCTGCCACTTTGTTCTTCTGCTTCCCACAATTCTCCTAATCTGATTGTACCACTTCTACTTCTTGTCTAGCTTCTTGCCAATCAGCATTTTATTAAACCAATATTTACAATGACAAATATTTACAGTATATAAGAGCATAGTCCTACAGCATCTCTGGAATAAAATCAACTACATTATGGTGAAGGATCTTTTTGATATATTATTAACCTGAATTTCAAATATTTTGTTAAGAATTTTTGTGTCTATGTTAATCAGGGAGATTAGTATATGATTTTCTTTTTCTGTTGTGTTTTATCTGGTGTTGTACTGACTTCATAAGAACAGCTTGAAAAAAATATTTCTTCTCTAGTTTACAGAATAATTTAAGGATTAGTGTTAATCTGGTAGAATTTTGAAAATCCTAATAAAATTCTATGATGATTTTATTTATCAGAGTTTTTATTGTTGTTTTGAGATATGTTTTCTCCCTTATATTTCTGGATGTCCAGGAACTCTGAAACTTGCTAAGTAATCCAGGTTGGCTATATATAACGTCACAGAAATCTGTCTACTGCTGTCTGCAGAGTGATGGAATTAAAAGTGTACACCACCCTGCCCTGTTAACTTTAACTCTTTCTAATTTACAGTTCTGTTTTGATTTTAGTTTTGTTGTTCTTTTGTTTTTCTTTGCTTTTTTTTTTTTAAAGACAAGGCTTCTCTACATAACCCTTGCTATTCTGAAACTCAAAGAAATTACCTGAGTTTTCCTTCTGAATGCTGGGACTACAAGCATTTTCTACCACTGTCTGACTGGGAGAATTTTTATTACTATCAATATTATTATTTGTTTTAAAATTGTTTAAATTACTTACCTATCTTTCTTTTTTTGTTTTGTTTTTTTTTTAATATCCAACTAATGATTTTATTGGTGGACATTTTGTATATTGACAAAAGCAAATTCATATAATTTTATGCTGACTGCCATAAAAAGAAATATTCTCTACTAATACATTCTTACCAATGATATAAAATCCAGGATATTGATGCAAATGTCCCAATTGGTGTTTTCTTTTTTTTTTTTTATACAACAATGCATAAAAGATATCATCCACCATGACCAAGTAGGCTTCATCCCAGAAATGCAGGGCTGGTTCAACATACGAAAAACTGTAAATGTTATCCATCATATAAACAAACTAAAGGAACAAAACCACATGATCATATCCTTAGATGCGGAAAAAGCCTTTGACAATATCCAACACTCCTTTATGATTAAAGCCCTGGAGAGATCAGGAATAAAGGGAGATTACCTAAATATAATTAAGGCGATTTACAAGAAGCCGACAGCCAGTATCAAACTTAATGGAGAAAAACTCAAAGCAATCCCACTAAAGTCAGGAACTAGACAAGGATGTCCTCTCTCCCCTTATCTATTCAATATAGTTCTCGAAGTTTTAGCTAAAGCAATACGGGAACGAAAAGAGATTAAGGGCATACAAATTGGAAAAGAAGTTAAGCTATCTCTATTTGCAGATGATATGATTGTATACATAAGTGACCCACAAAATTCTTCCAAAGAACTGCTACAGCTGATAAACACCTTCAGCAATGTAGCAGGATACAAGATAAATTCAAAGAAATCAGTAGCCCTTCTATACGCTAAAGATAGAAGAGCTGAAAAAGAAATAAGGGACACATTACCCTTCATATTAG